>MU001873.1:0-81399 GCA_010093585.1 Melanomma pulvis-pyrius CBS 109.77
CCCCCTCTTGATCCCACTACAATGCCCTTCACACAAGAGCAGAGCACAAGATAGCACCCGGATATGAATAGGAAGAAACCCGTCCGAAGGGAAATTAATTAATGCCGATTAAATAACTACTACTCCCCCCTCCCTCAGCAAAGAACAATCTTAGGTAGGTAGGTATCTTTCCCCATGCCCATCCTCATCCCTCCTCTGTAACTCCATGCCGCCGTCGTGAAACGAACTGACTACCTCGTCATCGTCATCATCGTCATCATCGTCATCGTCATCATCCGCGTCCGTCTACGTTTTGCTTGCTGCCCCGCTCAGTTGCTGAACTTGGCGGGGACCTTCTTGCCGGTGAATTTCTCAAAGAGGCCGCGCGCGCCGTCGGTCTGGTTGCAGGCCCTCGTCAGTTCTTGTGCTCGTGCTCGTGCTCGTGCTCGTGCCTGTGCCTGTGCGATGACTGGTGGGCTGGATGGAGAGAGGTGGATGGACGGAATAGATATGTAGGTACGGCTGGGTGAATGGAGGGAGGGGGAGGGAGGGACATACGATCTTCTCGTTGATCTTGCGATGCTTATCCGGGTTTGCGCCCGCGGAGCCGCCAAACTTCTTCTCGACGGCGTCGAGGCCCTTGTCGAGGTAGTCTTTGTTTCCGGGGGCGGCGTTGTTTTGGTTGTTCATGGTGGCGGGTGGATGTGAAGTTGGTGGGTTGGGTTTGTGGTGTTGGATGCAGGGACGGAGAAGACGTCTACGACGTTGTTTATATAGTGGGCTTCCGAAGAGTAGAGGGGTGGTGGTGGTGGGGGGGTGGTCGTTGGCACATGTCAAGCTCAGCCCCGCTTAGCCGCGAGTACAATAGCTCGGTTTGGAGATCTGGAATCGGGCGCAGTTGTGGAGGGGGGGGTGTGTCTGTATGGAGGTGTACATGGTATGTGCAAGCATCACGGGTCCATAGATGCCATCGCCATTCCAGCCTAGCATGGATCTGGATCTGGGATGGGGATGACGGATAGCGAGGCCCGGCGAATCAGCCTGGTCTAGGGAAACCGAAAACGGCGGAAAGTTGGCAGCTGAGAGCAAGCTGGGCTCTGGTGGAGAAGATCCTGTCCAGCCTGTCGGGGAGCGCCATGGGGGCTTTGTTTTCTTGGGTGGGGTGATGATGGCGAGATGCAAGGTACATTGGCTGGGGAGTTGGGCATGAGTATATGCATATCTCGGTGTTTTTGTGGACCCTGTGTCTGAAATGCACGCTGCAGTTCTTGTTATCTGAGTCGTGACGTCATCCCTTGCAGACAAAAATCCCTGGTGTCATGCTGCAACATTGTAGACTGATGACGAGGTTGATGTTTTGTTATATGAAGTCTGCAAGTTTAGTTTTGGCTTTGCAAGGTCCAAAAGCTTGGTTTGCAGATACGAAGGAACGGTCAAAGGGTCCGGTTCGCTCCGTCTCGGGGAGTCGAAAGCTTGAGCTTATCCAAGGTTTCCCGGTGGAGACGGGCGGCGGGTGGAGCTATTAACGAGACATGGACATCAATATACATAGCATAGGTAATGCACACTAGTGCATACCAAGGGCAACATGCTCGATAACTATCCCATTGTCCGCGTTCCTCCTCCTCCTAGCACGCAGCCATGCAACGAGGAGAAGAACAAAATGAGACAATTCGGCACGCGGCTGCAACGTAACGAAGGCACTTGTTGAGAGATTAGCCGTCACACAAAAAGTTCGCGATTCACAAAACACAAAACACAAAACACAAAACACAAAAGCAACAATGCAGGTACCATGCAATGCGCATTCCAGAAAACAATCCTCTCCCCCACGCACGCACGGCACGCCGCAGGACTCGTCAAAACGCAGCGCCACGTCCCGAGCGCTAGCCCCGATCCAGCCTGCTGCTTTGCCTCCTCGTCCATCTCATCTCTCTGCCTGGAGGGTGGAAAATTTTTCAAAGGGACGAGCGCGAGGATTGCTTTCTACCCTTTTTTCTTTCTTTCTTTCTTTCTATTCAACCTTTACATTCTTCGTCGAGGATACTTTGTTCGAGCACCATGCTGGGCCAAACCGAGCTGTTTCAGGCTAATAGTTTTCCACTTGGGAGCTAGTCATAGGCAGGAGCGAGCACCTAGTTGACCTAGCCAGAGAGCATCACATGCAAAATGTCAGATCTCAACAAACTACTACTTGCTCGTTCATAGTACATATAGACACTCCGACTCTTGATGCATATTCGGCCGTCCACGCATTGCAATCGTTTCCACAGCATTGTGAGCCCGATTCTTCTCGGTATTCACCCCCAGCCTATCCTCAGCACCAAGAGACGCCGAAGAAGTCCACCACTGCCAAACCAGCTCCCTAACCCAGGGTTCCCAACTATCCATCCATCCATCCATCTAAGAGATCATCCGTGGAGAAAAGAAATCCGTCTACATCCCATTCCATCCATCCATGCCGTCCAGCCCTCCATCCAAATTCCGAGATCCCGACCGAAAGCAAACAAGGCAGACGAGGAAAAAAGGTGGAGTCCGGCTGGCGTGTTGAAGCGGGCGGGGTATCTCAAAGGGTATAAAAGTTGCTCTGCTGTTCCTGCTCCCTAATGAGGAGCAAGGCGAGCGAGAAGAAGACAAGGAAATCGTGGCCGTTGCTGGATGATAAAGAGAAAGAGACCCTATAGTGGTTACATATGCTGGAAGGAAGAACCACCGAAACGCCGGTGCTAGAAAGAGATGCACACGGAGAACACTGGAAAAGTCAGAAATACCGCTGGAACGCATGATCAAAATCGAACACAAACAGGAAGGTACCAAATACAAGAAATTATGAAAGGCGGCCATACGACGGTGGGGGAAACGTATGTTGATCGACCGTGGAGACCATAGGGCGAGGGATGCTCAAGTACCGTATTCTTTGATGAGGGAATGGAGGAGACTGCAAAACATGGCATGCAGCTCGGGGAAGAAATTATCCATTCCCACAATCTCGATCAAGCTCTTGGCTTTCAGGACGTCGCGGCTCATGCGAGGAAAGCCGTCGGGGTCGACCTTTTTGGCAGACAAGAACGACGATACCGGGGTAATGTTGCGGGTGGCCGACGAAGAGAGCTTCTCCTTTTGCGGAGAATTCAAGGTGGTCGAAGCCCCAAAAGTCGGTGCGCTGGAGAATGCGGTCGTCGGTCGAGACTGGTACTGAGCTGAGGCGACACTCTCTCGTTCGAGTACTTTCTCGGCAAGCGATATGATTCGATTGGCGATGCCCTCGAAGACTTCAATCACTTTTACCATGGCTCTACTAGCCCGACGGCAGTCTCGGCCTGCCATGGCGATCAAGGCGTACGTCCTTTTCATCCCGCGAGACCGAGGATCCTGGAGACGGAAGATGTAGGCGATGGTGTAGCCTGCAACACTGTCTCCAAACATCATCGGCCCGGAGGGCTTACCCATGGGAAGCGTCTCGTTGGATAGAGTATTGATTACCGTGCGCCGCAGCTGGGAAAACGTTGCGGGCGATGCCGGATTGTTAGTTGAGATATAGTTCAGGGTGTGGGTATGCAGGCCGCGGGACATGAACATGGGGGATGCAGGGATGGAGTCCGGATATGATCGCGTGCGGCTCTCGAAGGATTTGGACTGCTCCGAGTCGGACACGTCGGAGGACTCGGGCGAGCTGCTGAAGCCATCCGAGGAAACAGGGCGACGCACGGCAAAGTTCTGGGAGCTTCGCAGGACGGGACTGCCGTTCCGTTTGCGCCCGTCTTTGGATGGGCTCCCTGGGGCGCCGGTCGGGAGTCTGTCACTGACTTGCTTTGGGACCACGAACTGGCAGTTCTCGCAGACATCAGGGTCCGAGTCCAGCGTGGTACTGGGCCTCCTGCTGTGGAAGTTACTATCCGAAGAGGGAAAGCTCGGGAAATACGGGTTGTGGATGGGGGAGCGCGGGCTGGTGGGGGGCGTCTCAAAGGGCGACGAGAGGGTGGGGAGGCGGGCCTCGAGCTTCAGCGGAGGTTGATCGTACAGGCCATTATAAGAGTAGGCGGAGTGGGGGGTGTCCTCGGAGGGCGGCGTGACGCAAGGGTTGCAGGTGCTGCATGGCGAGACGGAGGCTTGGGTGCAGATGATGGACGTCGGGCCATGGAACTCGCAGAAGTGGGCCAGCGAGATCTGTGCCGGCGCAGATTAGCCATGAGGTCCGGCGGCGGTCAGATGGCCACGCGCATCGCGGGGACGGTCCGACGGCGCGCGGCGACACTGGGCCGCAAGGGAGGGTGTTGGCGCGGGAGGCTTACCGTGAAATCCATATTCCTCCTCGATCTTATCTCTATGGCCTCATTCTTGCGGTGGTGTGGAGTGGTGGTTGTGGGAGTGGGCGCTCAGCTGACGGTGAAAGGCCCCCCTGCGCGCTCAGAGGGGAGTAGTGGCCGCGAACGTTTGCGCCCGGAATGTTGTGGTGTGCGAGGGCGGGTGCTGTGAGTGGTGAATGGGGATATTTGGTCGCCAGGCACAGCTCCACAGGTCTCAGCGAGAGGGAGGGGTGGCGATGTCGCGTGCGGTGGTGGTGGGCGGTGGGAGAGGTGTGGCCCTTGGCGTGGATGGTCGGGTCGATATGCGATGTGATGCTGGCACGCGGGCCCGTGGTGGTCTCGGGCGCAACGCGCGAAGACAAGACACACGGCACGCAGCAGAGGGCAGCAGAGGGCAGTGAGGGCCAGCAGAAGAGGGAGGCAGGACAATGGAAGACCGACCAGACGAGAGAAACGGGCGGATTTAGCTGCCAATATGGAGTTTGGTCCAGCAATTACAGCGGCGGCGGAACCAGACGATGCGCCAGCCGAAGCTAGGCATGGGTGCCGTCTGGCGGTGAAAGCAGTGCGCGCCATTGGCCGGGGCCGCCAGCCTGACATTCACCTCTCTGACATGTGGAAGCACGGCGGGACGCCGCCGTGTGTGCGACCGTGGGCGGGGGCCACAGGGCTGCACACGTCGGACCGCCTTCTGCGAGCCTGCCGTTGCAGAAGTGGAATTGCTGAAGGGGGAGTGCGTGAAGGGTGCGTGAGGTGTGCGACCTGCCGTGCCCGCCGTGCCCACCCTCCAGCCCAGCTTCCGTCACACACACCACACACGCACCCCGATCCATGATCCCGGCCCACGCTGCCTCAAAGCGGTGCCACCTCGCGCGACTCCCATCCACCGCGCAACCGTGATCATCGCGGGCATGCCCAAACAACGCAACGAGTCCACGCCCAAGAGGCCCAGACGTCACCGCTCGCCGCAGATCGCCCGCCCAAAACACCAGCGTCTGCTCCCCCCTCCCCTCCCCTTGGAGCCGCAATCTGCGATGCTCCTGCGCGCGGGGCCCCCGGAGAAGAGCGACCTTCAGGCCCTGTCTGCCCATGCCATGCCCTGTCCGGCAGTGGCGCTACGTGACGGTGCCTTGTGGACGAGCCATGAGTAATAGGCCAGTTTTCTTTTGCGCGGCTCCGCCCCGATGAGTAACCCGCGTGGTTTTTCCCTCCCGCCACATGTGACGTGCACGCTTTCCAGAACCAGACTTTCTCCCCACCACGTCCGCCATGTGGGCCAACTCCACCTGCTGCAGGGTCCTCGAACCCCCTCGAAGGCCTACTTATTCTCGTCGTCTACTTATGTACACGGTAAAGCCTCACGCGCTCGCTCTCTCTGTCGGCCATGCGTGGGAACGAGCACGGGGACGATGGGGTGACCGCCCGTCTGCACGGCCGCCAGTCGTCCAAGCCGCGCTGTCTCTTTCTCTCTAGCATGGCCTTCGAGTTCTCTGCAAACGTTCTGTATAGCCGGTCGGAAACCGGTCCCTCTACTATACGATGTATGCGTGGCGCTGGCATTGGGCCAGATCGTGTCCGCCGCCCTTAGCAGCACCATGTTAAGCCCAGGGGCTGCCAGCAGAAGCAATGGCTTCAGGCTCTGGCCAAACAGTAGTCACTTCTCCCTCCATTATGCGCAGCTTCGTAAACGGCCGCCATGGGGGGCTAGTGCATCCGTGCTTCGCGCGACAAGCGTCAAGAGTAGTGGTCCAAGGTTTAGTTGCAGATGGTCCCAGGTTTAGATGCAGATGGTCCCAGGTTTAGATGCAGATGGTCCCAGGTTTAGATGCAGAATGTCAAGAACTGGCGGACACGGCCACACGCAACACGCAGGCCAGATATATAATTATTGCGTGTGTCCATGTATGAACACACGCGCAAGCGACTAGGTCATATACAGTATTGATACACGTCCAAGCCTACAGGTCGTCGTCATCTGCATTATCTTCTCCATCGTCCGAATCGTCTCCAACGGCCGGACGCCCTCTCAGAACATCGTAGCCCATGAGCTCGTTGATGAAGGCCTTGGACGCCATCACCTCGTGATAGGCAGCCTTCTGATGTTCCGTAAAGTCTCTGCTCTCCGGTTTCATCATTTCCCTGATCAGCGGTTCCCAGATCTGGTCCAGTTGGGTGATACCAATACTGGCACAAGGGATGTCGTCTAACAATGCGGGTGACATGACGCCCACGTCTCGCCAATGCGCCCTCCAGCTGACGCTCTCGTGCGGCGACAGCCGAGTAATGAACATGTGCAAGAGTCTCCGTCGTTGGCTGTAGTTCGGACAGGCCAGCAGTTTGGCAACCTGTCCGATGCCCCCGAGGACCAGCACAAAGGCAATGTCTTCCTCGTCGGCCGGCTGCCCAGACCAACCCCGGAGGAACTTCTCAATCGAGCCCGCATATGTCGGCGGTCGCAGCTTGCGGGACAGCACCTGCACAATGAAGCAGTACATGTAGAAGAACTGCAGGCGGAGGGGGGCGTCCAGTCGTTTCAATATCGTCCTCTCTTCGCGTGTGATACCCGACGTGGTGCAGATATCATATCCAATGTGCGACCGCGGCCGGATTCGTCCCAGGTCTCTTTCCAGTATCGCTCTCCGGTGCTCCTCGAGAAAGTAGCCGACGCCAAACACCAGCGGAATCATCTTCTCGTAGACCGAAGTCCACATCTGGCGCTGCCGCTCGCTCGTGTGCTTCAGCGTGTCTCGCAACACGAAATTGGCCAGTTCTCGCGTTAGTCGGACCGAGGCAATGTGTCGCCGTCGCATCGCCAGGAGGTACTGGAAACAAGCTTCGTTGGGCGCCGGCGGGGGATAGAGGTGCGTGTGCAGCGTGCCCATCCTGTGCTTCACCCAGAACCGAACGAGCGGGGGCCCACATGATGCAATCAAATCGTTCAGAGCATGCGAGGTCCGCCGCAGAGAGAGCAGATCGGATATGCTGAGTTCGCTGAGAATGTGAATGTGCAGCTCGTTGGGCAGTCGCAAGAAGGCCGTGAAAAATGAACTGCATCTTGGTTCAGTCTCCCGTCCGTCTGAGTGGGGGCGTCGGGCTCGGGAAGGTACCTCGTCCCTCGCAACTCTGCGCCGGAACCTCGCCTCCTCACGCTTCGGAACGACGCGATCAGCCTGCTCTGGAGGCTCTCTGCGGCCTGTCCGATACTCGGTCTCTTCCTGCCCTGGACCCCCTCTCCGTATGCCACCAAGCCAGTCCGCGATCGATCAGGCGGAGAGCTAGTCCGGCGGAACCTCTCCATCTGGCAGCCAGGCGGGCGTGGGACGAGCAACAAGTCGAAAGGCGGAAAGTCGCGGATTATGCGACAAAGAAACCGCGGACAGAGTCGTTGGTCTGCAGCTGGACGTCCCGCAGCAGGCAATTCATGATAGCGATGCAATGTTGTACGAGGGACAAGGAAGAGGGGAGGTCGAGTCGAGTCGAAGATGCAGAGCAATCTAGGCTGGCGTGGGGCCCTCGTGGCCGGGAAAACACCACGTCTGTCTTGGATCTGCGGAGCCTATCGCCGCCGCCACGAGGGAATCTGAAACACACAGCTTTTCGCTGGTGCCCTAAAAATACCCAAGCCATAGAAGCCCGGTCCGACCTTCTGTTTTCGCTCTGGCATTGTTCTCGAAGCATAGCCGACATGCGTTGCGCGCTCGACAGGGCGTTACAGGTGCATGGCTCCAACACACCGCCGCCTATTGTGACACCTTGGCACTGCAGCCGGAAGTTGACATACTGTCCTCTTACCCGGATGCGGCTTGCTGATACGGTGGGAAAGCTTACTGTTGCTTGCGTTGGCTTTTACGTTCGACCGCGAACGTGCTTCGTGTTCGTAAGCAAGCCTTGGCTACTCTGTCGTACGCCTGTATGCAAGCTTCGTCCGACTCCTTGTGTGTAATATAGCTCCGCGGAACACCTTCTTGTTGTTCATTCCTCCCTTCGTTTTCTCCAAGTTCCATGTCCTTTCTCAAACATGTTTTCTTCACGTGCGATTAATAGTATGGTAATTTCAACAACAGAGCCAAGTCAGTATGTGAGAAACTGAGCGAACCATCTCCTATATATGCCTTCTATTGACAACAACAACATGTCGTACTACGCAGAAATGTTCCAGCACCTCAATCTCCCGGTTTCCCAATGGCATGGAAAGAGATGGGAAGGAAACACAAGATGACCACCGTATGCACTATGGGATCAACACAACACCCTTAGAAGCTCTCTCTCTATCTCTCTGTCTCTCTCTACGCACACGATCACGAAACCACAGTAAAGCCATTCTTCTCGCTACCCAAAATCAGTTAATCAATGATTAATCCAGAAGCCTCAAGGTTTGTAGGGATGCAGGACAGAGGGAGGCGTCGGATGGAGATTCTCACGTACATATGCACTATATCTACGCCCAAGCCTTCCCATTCCTAATATCTTCGTCTACCAATGTCCGATTTCCCGCTAGCTCATTGGCTAAGGCGCAATAGCGACATGCAGCTGCGATAGAGGACGAATATCTCCTCCCTCTCACCACATCCAACCAGAGGACCCCCTTCGCTGATTAACTACCCCCCAGCACCTCCTCGTACGAAAACCAAGGCAGTATCCCCCAGTATCCTAGGTACTGGGTATGTTTTCTCATGTTTAGTCATACAGGCTGTTCGTCTGTTCACTAATCGTTTGGTGGTCGTCCATATCAAGTTAGCGGGTTTCTGTTTGCAGTCGCGTCCCAACAATGTACAGAAGTTTGGGTTTGGTGCCCGCGGCTCATAGTAGTATATGCTGCAGAGGATTGTTTGTCAGGGAGACGACTAAACAGTAATTGCCTCGATGGGTTGGTAGAAATGGCGCCTCGGTATCCTTCGAGCAAGAAGGTATATGTGGGCGAGCAATTCCGTATCTCACGTCTTTTTATTCACAAGTCAAAACATCCCAATTGCATATCGCGAGTTCTCTTGAATCCATTCCCAACTCTCAGACCACTAGCATTTCAGTTGTGCTCCCATATACTACCAACACCATGTCCAAAGGCCTCATCCTCGTTTCCGGTGTCAATGGCTATATCGCAGCCCAAACCACAAAGTACTTCCTCGATGCCGGCCACTCCGTCCGTGGGACCGTCCGCAAGCTCGCCTCTGCAAAGCCCCTCCTCGAGAAAGCCTTGAAAGACTATGCGGAAGCCGGAAAGTTCACAGTCGTAGAAGTCCCAGACATCACAGCCGATGGAGCATTCGACGAAGCCGTAAAAGGTAATAACTCGCCTCCCCCTTCAAGCCCCCAATACCCAAAAAACCCTACTGACCCCCTTCTCCAGACGTCACAGCCATAGCCCACCTCGCCTCGCCCGTGAGTTTCTTCTTCAAAGACCCCGAACCCGTCCTCCACGCCGCCATCAACGGCACCAAGACCCTCCTCAACTCCGCTCTAAAGGCCGGCCCCTCCCTCAAAACCGTGGTCCTCATGTCCTCGATCGCCGCGATCAAAAACGCCAACCCACCGCCCTACGTCTTCACAGAGGCCGACTGGAACGACTTCGCCGAAGGCGAGGTCGCGCGGCTCGGGAAAGAAACCCCGGGACCCGTCATCTACAGCGCGAGCAAAGTCGCAGCCGAAAAGGCCTTTTGGCAGTTCAGAGAGGAGAAGAAGCCACACTTCACCATGACGGCCGTGAACCCCGTGTACGTACTTTCCTAGCACACAGATCCATACCACACATACACGCGCAAGATCCGCTAACGCGAGCCCCATTAGCTTCGTCATCGGGCCCCCCCTCCTCGCGCCAAAGACCCCGTCCGCAGTCTCGGAAACAATCCACACCATCTGGACCGTCTTCTCCGGCGCCCCGCTCCCACCGCCCATGACGGGACTCCCGCAGACCGTCGACGTGCGCGATGTAGCCGCCCTTGTCCTGTACCCGATCGAGCACCCCGAGGCCACCGACGGCGAGCGCTACATTGCGAGCAACGCCGCGGGACATCCGCAGGCCGTGGCTGATATCCTACGCAAGGCGTTTCCTGAGGCGAGGGGTAGGATCGTCGAAGGCACGCCGGGCGCGGGGTATAAGAAGGGATATGAGGCGGATGCCGAGATCTCGACGCCGGTGGATGGCTCGAAGGGGAAGAAGTTGATTGGCGAGTGGATTCCGTACGAGAAGAGTGTTGTGGACACCGCGAAGCAGTTCGTTGGGCTGGTTAAACTTTGATTGTTAGGCTAAGGGAGTATGAATGTGATGTTTACCCTTTGGAAATTACGATAGTGATGGCATAAGGAAGGAATAATGGCAGATATGGTATAATAATTTCTTAGGCCATCGGTTGATGGGCTCTTAATATTTATGGGCGCAGCATACATTTTCGTGACTCTCAGCTAGCATTGACGAAACCTAAGACGTCCTGAGCATTCACAGTTATAGTCACAACACTAGCAAGGACCTGAGCAAGGTTCGAGTAAATCGATCTGTCATTTGTGACTGATATCTATGCTACATGATGCATGTCCCGTGATTCATAATGGCGAAAAATGCCGTCACACCTGAACGCAGACCTGTGCTGCCGGGTGGATGATGAGAAGATAAGGAAAAGGGCAGACTGGCTGCACATTGTTGACATCTGGGCTTTCTCAAAGTATGCCCCAGAACTTCTCGGCATTGTGAGTGGAGGCGTCGTCCGTCTTCCACATGGAGTCATACGCATTGAAGAGGAAGACGTCGTGGTCGAACTTGGAGCGAATCGAGTCCATAGCAGCCTTTTGAGCCTCGGGGCTCGCCACCGCATTACCGTGGCTATCACCTTGGTGTGGCCATCCAGACTCTGTTACAATGACTCGCTTGTTCGGGCAGGCATTCTTCACCAATTCAATTTGGCCTTTTACGAAGTCTCCAGCGTCCGCAGCTTGTGTGTGTTCGTCGAAGAAGGCGTGAATGTTGACGAGCGCCAAATCAGACTCAGTACAGACGGATGGATTGTCAACCGTAGCTGGGACAGTCTCCACAGCACCGACAGGACCGTTGTAGCCAGCGTTCCTGAGTGCACCCCTGGCGGTTTGGATCGTGTTGACAACGTCCGAGGCAGTCATCTCATGTGAATTGACTTTCTCATTCTCCACAGAAACCAAAGAGATGATGCTCCAGTCACCACCTGCGTATTGCTTGACGGCGTCTGAGAGGACCTGGACGACCGTATCGATGTTCTCATTGTTGTTCGGGTCCGCACCTCGGTAGATGCCTGCCATGATCTTCTGATTATTGGCCTTTGCGTGTTGAACAGTGAGTGGAATGACGTTGCAGCCCATGCCGTAAATACGAATGATGCCAAAACTCTTCATATTGTTCAACTCATTGGTGATCTCGTCTTCTGTCTTGCAAGCGCCGGGTTTGAACGGATCGTACGTGACGCCGAGTGGGAAGGCATCGTCCGAAGCGGCTTGGGGAATAGGTGCCGGCTTCGGAGATGACATTGGCAAAGCGGACGGGACCGCAGGTTTCTCGGAAGACGGCGCCGGGGGTGGAGGTGCTTGTGGAGCCGGGGCTGGGGGAGCTGGAGGTGCAGACGTCTCGACTGGAGATTGGGAAGGCTCGGCATGGGACTCAACCGCAATGGAGGTAGTGACAGGTGGAGGTCCCACAGCGTCAGATGTGGCGACGGCATTCTGCGAGACAATAACGAGCGAGGGTAGAGCGGAGGCCGCAGCAGCGGACGGCGTGGCTTCGACTATGGAGGTAGTGGAAGCATCGGTAACGGTAGACGCGATCGTGGTGGCTAGGTCCATTGTCGTAGTTTCGTAAGGCACGCCATTCTCGTCAACCCAAACGATGACATCGGCAACAGTGACAGTGGTGTAGACAACCTCGGTGACCAAGTCGCGCTTCAACTCTGAATGATAGGATCAGCCCAGCTGCATATGTCTTGAAGGACAGGTGTACTTACTGTGTGGATGTCCGCCGGCGATTCCCGCGAAGACAACACCTGCAGCCAAAGCTCTAGCGAATGCGGTCGCCTTCATGGTGACGGGGTGTTTGGTTGCGAAGTGGGTTTGAAAGTATATACGGTTGAATAAAAGACTAACGTTGCCGACCAGCGGCGTTAACCAAACGAGTCTGTGGAAGGGGGATGCAAAGGAAGTTCAAAGATTACAGTCAATCTTGAGCAAGTGAAGGGAGGACAAACGTACGAGGCTTGCTCCTGGTGGTCTCTAGCACACAACGTTCAACCTGATGCTGAAGCGAATGTTATGGAATGTAGCTGTGAAGCAAGGCAAAGGTGGTGGTGGGTGGAGGAATGAAGGGAGGAAGAGGTATATAGGGAAGCTGTTGCGCGACTGGCGCAGGGCAGCGTGACTGGGGGTGACTACCTTGGGACCTACCAGTTGGTTCGCACCTGAACAAAGGAGTGGATGGTCGGACTGGACCGAGCCGAGACGAACCGTAAAGAGAAGTAGAAGTAATGAGAGTGGTGGGTGTAGAAAGAGCAAGGGAGGGAGGGAGGTCGAGTTTATATTGCGACTCCGTTTGTGCTACAAACAGCCGACTAAGCCCTTCTCGGACACGCTAACGGCGCAAAGGTGCACCTGGCAACCTTGAACCGCAGCGACGTTGACGAACGTGTTTGCGAGGAGGGTGGTGTTTTTCGACGGTGAAAGGACGTCGAAATTCCACGCCTGGAGAGTGGGGTAAATTTAAAATGAGTACACATGAACTGAAACAGACAGGTGCGGCACATCCTGCGCCGTGGAAGTACAGCGTTTCTAAACAATCTACCTATCCGAGGCATTCAGGTACGAGGTCGATCGGATCACACAAGCTTTACGCGACCGTACTGCATGCGCCGGGAGGAGTGTGCTAAATTGAGAGCTGAGGTAGAAATGTTGAGATGTAGTACGAGGGCTGCATGATTATCTAGTCAAGTTGCCCGACATTTTGAAGAGTCGCGATGATGAAATTGAGGACTAGCGCAGGTAGAATGTCGTGTCTATACCCCATGGTGGTATGTGGTCATTGGATGACTGCTTGAGATACAGAATAAAGCTTGCCTATGAAGCTTACCACATGTCGATGGATAACAGGGAGAAGCAGAACCGATTTGCACGTTGCAAATCGTATCGCAGTGACTACCTGACACAGATGCCCACTAGACGTTCTACTCGTGGTCACTGTTGTAGGTTGTATCCGAAGGCGGGACTTAAATTCGCATGCAGTCATGCGGACGACAAGAGACGACCATACGAATTCTGAGTCAAGAGTAATAGCCCTCAAAATGGTCTAAATTGAAATAGGTTTTGGGAAATGAAGAGGATTGTATGAAGGAAAATAGAAACGAAATTGCGAAAAGCCGCTTGGTGCGAAGTTAGAAATGTAGATTTATTGAAAATGGAGTCAAACTCGCAGTTCAAGACTTTAAAAATTGACTCCGCCTTACTTAATGAAGAGAAATCGCAAAGTGAGGAGACATAGAGACGAGGCCCTACCTTTAGGAAGAATGACGGCCGTAGGATATTGAAGGGTACTGAAAAAGACGTAAGGAGTCTGTACAGTATCGGAAGATCCCCAGTGTTCACAAGAAAGTCTGCATCTAAGTGAACACTGGGGACTCATGTCAATGAAAACCATGCAACAGGCATGGTTCGGAGCTTAGCGGAAATTATTCTGGTGTAGTGGCACAATCGTGCGGAAATTGTTGAGATGCTAGAGAGGAATAAAAATGTTCGAATGTCGTGCGGAATCGGGCAGACGTTCGTAGAGACACAAATACTCTCGCAGGAGTAGCAAAGAAAGAAAGCAAATATGTATAGGACAAATGATGGCAAAGAAGGATGGAAACCGATGACTCCATCGAGGAATGTGTGATGCTGTTGAGACGAAATCATCGAGACGTGAGATCAATCAGACACAGGGGTCATCTAATTAGCACGTGTTCACACACACTCTGAAAAGCACAGTGCGGGGAACATGTCAACCATCGCTCATACTCATCTGTGTCTAGCTATTCTAAAGCAGCTGAAAGCATTTCGTTCATCTTTTTATCATGCTGTGCAGTCGGTGCTGCGATGTGATCTTCCACAAATTACTTCCTAGCAACTTTGTCGTTTGCCGTCTCGTTCGTCCATTTCGACAGGGTGAGGGTGGCTGCTCTCCCTGTCACCGCCCCGCCCCGCCTACGTCCCACTGGCCCCACTGGCTCGTTTGTTACAAGAGGGAAATTCTGTGCGCGAGCACAGGCCCTAAGCCCGCACAATAAAATAATTATCCATTTAACACTGTATATAAAATACTTTATTTAAGAATTTGACGTGCAGTGCGAGAACTTGTGCGAACCCATTTCTTGCCTTTTACCAGAAGTGGCCGCGAGCTCCGCATAACACTGCACTTACACAATCTTTGGAAACTTCATGGGTTCAACCCATCTTTTTGCCATTTTTGTTTTCACTGAAATCGTATTTGTCATGGCCTGTTTGGTAAGACTATCTTTTTAGATAATTGTTAGAGAGTGTTGCGGATTTTTAATTGTTTTTTTTTCTGAAAATCGGCTGTGAAACAGCAAATAACCAGCAACACTTGCTAGGCGTAAACTGCCTCACAGTGCATATACATATATATAGACTAAACGCTCCTCTCGTACTTGAATCACCATTTACATGTGAAAAAAAGAGAATAACCTGTAAACGTCGTTCTAATACCTTACTTCAGATCAATTCTTCTTTATTTGACCTGCATAATGAACACTCGGCTCAATTCATGTTTCTATAGAATTTGTGTTTATAACTAAATATATACAAACAACACTTAGTTTAGCATTTCATATTTATCCCATTCCTTTTCTCTTCTTCTCGGATCTCAAACATAATTTGTACCCCAACGAACAACGCCCCACAAGCCACCGCTAAGAAGGCGAGCCCCGAATAGCTTCCCATAATCCCCTTCATCAGATCGTTGAGACCGTCCAGTCCCAACGCAAATCCAACCAAGTTTGCCACCATCAGCATGAGCACTTCTCCAACAGCACCAACACCGCAGATGAAGCGATACGCGTTCGGACTGTCCCTCCACTTGCGAGCAGGGAAGAGCATGCTGGCGAAAATCTCGGGTAGAACGAACAGGGTTATCAGCCAGCCCCACATCAGGAGTCGAAGCTGGATGTCGTGCCAAATCGCAATGAAAGTGAAGACGACGAGGTAGCTGAAGATCGCCCGAACCTTCCCCCAGATGCCTGGCAGGACACTGCCCCCCAAAGGTATGTATAGGTACCTCAAATTCCACTTGTTGAAGCTCTTGTGCCAGCCACGCCAAAACTGCATGACGGAGTAGTTGTTGCTCATGCAGCGAACCATGTTCTCGGGAGGATCGATGCCGTCTAGTAGTGCCCAGAGTCGAAAGAACCGCCAGGGGATGAGAAGCTTCAGCCAAATGTGCTTCAGGTTGAAGAACCCGAGGATGCTGAGCTGGGCAGGAGTGTATTGTGTCCAGTCCGGCCGCACTTTGAAGATGGCGACCATGTACAAGAAATGAATCATGACTTCCATGGTGAGAACGACAACGACGAAGCGAATCGCATATAGTGTGGTCCGTTTCGTTGTAATACTGTGTGGTCGATATCTCAGCTGCGACATGTAGTCATTGAACGTCACGATTGGTCCGGCAAGATACAGCGGCGAGTACATTGTGTACGCAAAATAGTTCCGGAAGCAGAAATCCTCAGCTTTTGCGGGAATAGTCACGCGATCTCGTTCGGAAAGATTCGAGGGATCAAGCTGCTTCTTCTTTATGTCATTAGCTTTACTAGCAGGAACTGGAGAATTTGACGAACCTCGATAGGACTGCCGGCTCTCGAGTTCACACTCCAGTAGTAATCCATGTTGAAGCTGATAAGACGTAGCACTGTAAAGTTGAACAGAACCTCCCACCTTGGGATGAGACCACCATAGCTGTCTAGTGTGGATCCAAGATTAGTTGCCGGCTGTCTCTTTTCAGATACCGGTGATGCTGGAAGAAAAACAGATAGAATGGACGCATAGGAATATCCTCTACACATTTCATTGGCGAAGAGAATGCCAACGTTGAAGCCCCATGTAGCGGCTGGTACGTATTTCCTAGGTAATCTTTTGGCAATGCTGTAATTCAAATATAGTATAGCAACAATCTTGAAGGTCGAAAAGCCATGTAAAGCAGCCAAAAACACAACGGAAAAAGGAACGTCAAAGGAGATGCGTTGGTTGAGACGAGCATCCGCAGCGGCAGTTGCAGTCAAGCCCATTGTAAGCTGACTTGGACCTGTGGATGGTCGCACTTGGGTGTACATGTGTGCTCCCCAGAAGAAATCATAGGCCTTTCGGATGATTGGATGGAGGAGCACAACGATGAACAGATACGGGATGTTCTTACGAAATCCGGAGTATTGGGCATCAGAGTCATCCTGAAACTGGACTTAGCAAACAAGAAAGAGCAAGCGGGGAGAACTAAGCATACGACTTTGCGGCCAGGTATCCAGCCGTCTGAGAGCTCATGGGCAAACTTGGAGTAGTTTGGGTGTGACTCTTTAGAACAAGTTAACAACCCTCTCCATAACGCCCTATATATCCTCTCTACTGACCTTGGGAAACGTCGTATACGGACTTCACCATTAGCGACACGCATACTCCGATGATGAGAACGTAGGAAGAAAACTCCAGAGTTCCCCATCGCGACGGCTGAATATTGTCCAGCGGCTTTCGATTCTTGGATTGCCCATTCTGTACTGGCAACGTCCTCTCCGAATCGAGCCGTGCCTCTTCGAGGGCTTCCTTTGGAGGTGCGGTGGCTGGTACGACGAAACGAGTGTCCAGCGTGTCTAAGGAATACAGTTGCCGGAAGTACTGGAGCCACATTTTCCCTAGATTTCACGTTCTCATGATAAAATTCCCGAGAGAGCTGGTAAATCTTTTGGTGCGTGAAGAGTGTCTTGCGGTAGCCTAGCGAGACGTTGCAGTGAGGTGATTGAAGGAGGCTCGCCAATCTAGAAAGTTCGCGACCTGATGCGACAGCTTCCCTTCTCCACCACCCCCGACATCCCCACCACCACGATCGGAGCGCGCATTTAGCCCTTCCCTCTACGCGTCAATTCATTGATTGAATCGGAAACCATTTTACGGGAAGCTTCAACGTCGACATTAGCCTCGCGCGATGAACATTTCGAATTCCACTACTGCGCCGAACGCGGGCGAGTACGCTGGAGGTAAATAACGTCGAATATCAATGCAGAACTTTCGTTCTAATGTCGCATAGATGAGGTCTCCGCCATTGTCCTTGACCCCGGCTATTCCACTACACGCGCCGGCTTCGCAGGTGAAGACGTACCCAAATCCGTCTGCCCATCGTTCTATGGCCACATCGACTCCGATCCCCCCCACTACCTCTTCGGTGAAAATGCGATCCACGACCCGCTCGGAAATCTCCAGATCAAGAACCCGTGGGGCTCAGACGGCATCGTAGAGGACTGGGACACAGCGACGAAGGTCTGGGAATACGCGATCACGAGCAGATTGACAGGCAACAGGCCGGGCGACCCTACGAAAAACGGGTTGAATGACGGGAACGCGAATGGCAACGGGGAGGCCATGGATGTGGATATGGAGGGACTAGAGAACCTAGAGAATATGGAGAAGCCGCTCGAGGACAGCCCACTCCTCATGACGGAACCCGGCTGGAATTCTGTCAAGGCGCGGGAGAAATACATTGAAATTGCTATGGAGGAATGGGGCACACCCGCATTCTACGTGCAGAAAACTGGAGTCCTGGCTGCATTTGCGTCGGGTAAGGCATCGGGCATCGTAATCGACGTGGGAGCCTCGCACACATCAGTCACACCTGTGCTTGACGGCATGGTCCTAAAAAAGGGCGTGCAGAAATCACCACTCGCAGGCAACTTCGTCTCCAACCAAATCCGCATGATCTTTAAGCAAGCACAGCCCGAGATCCCCCTCACACCCCACTATCTGGTCAAAACGAAGACTCCAGTCGATGCTGGAGCCCCAGCTCAGGCCACATACAAGACCTACGATATCCCGCCCCTAGACTCGTTCCGTTACAATGAGGAAGAGCGCGTCCTGACCGAGTTCAAAGAGTCGGTTGTCGAAGTATGGCCCGGGCCCGGCCGCTTCACCAACGGCACGAACGAGGAGATCGCCAAGTCCCTGCCCGGCAGACCCTTTGAGATGCCAGATGGGTGGAACCAACTGTTCGGGAGCGAGCGGTATAGGGTATCTGAGGGATTGTTTGATGCTGGGGCCGCACTGCAGGACGCCGATAACCCGCGCCCCAAGGACGAGCACACCATTCCTAGGCTCGTTCAAGCAGCGGTCCAGCAAGTGGATGCCGATCAGCGGCCTTTGCTACTCCAGAACATTGTTGTTACGGGCGGCTCGACGCTGCTGTACAAGTTCAACGACCGCCTGAATTACGAGATCAACACCCTCTATCCCTCTACGCGGAATAAGCTCATTGCCCCGGGGCCTCTGGTCGAGCGTAAGTATGCGGCGTGGATCGGTGGCAGTATTCTTGCGAGCTTGGGTAGCTTTCATCAGTTGTGGATCTCGAGGAAAGAGTATGAGGAGCATGGCACAAATATCGTGGAGAAGAGGTGCAGGTAGATGGAAGTATGACTGGTGACAATTTGTGGAGTATTAGGCTTGTAGCGATATGGGGGGCGTAGGGGTCTCAAAAGCTTGGTCTTGCTGGTCAATTAGATATTCACACACTTTCAAACACAACGTGGCCGTTTCGGGCCTTGAGTATGCCCAAATTATGCTTGCTTGCATCTACCGCTTGATTTGTGAGGCCACTGGGCCTGCCCCGAAGTCCAGGTCTGTACATGTTCTGCATGTTCCAAACGCACTTGTTTTCATCTCCTCTTCTCTCGCCATTCACCACACAAAAGCCCCTATGAGTCCACGTCCATTGCCTCCGCTGTAGCCGTCACGCTGTCATCCTTTAGCTCGTGCACGGTGACGTACTTGCTGATTTCCTCCCTGGTGATGATCTTCTCGTTCAGCACGGCAGTGGCGCCCCTCTGGAACTTGTAGTTCCTCTGCTTTGGCACACGCACATTGGGCGTGATAAAGCCTCGCATTAATGTCGTCTTCTCCTCGGTTATGACCGTCACATCGACATTGCTGCCAGACCCCAGATCGTTGAAGATACCCGCCTGGATAGCATCTGCACATAGCTTGACCGCGGCCTCCCGCGTCATCTTGTTCTTCCACTGTGTCTCGAAGACGGACATGGCGGCAAGCGATCCAGATCCCATGGTCACGTATGGCAGCTTGTCGGTGGAGCCGTGGGCGTGCACAGTGAAGAGGTGAGCGCCGGTCGGATCGACGCCGGCCACGACGAGATATGCGCCAATGTGGCCCTGGTAGCGGAAGAGGTGCTGCTTTAGCATCGTCATGCAGGTTACTACACGGGGCTTGCGGCCGGTAGACAGGGCGTGCAGCTCGAGGTTGGATGAGATGATGGCGGTGGTGAATTCAGTGTCAGCGGCAGTTCCAGCGCCGGCGCACCAGATCTGGGGCGCGATGTAGTGCAGTTTCTCGCAGTTCTATTCATCTAATTAAAAATGTACAGGTCATAGCTTGCATATTATAGAACATGCCTTGTCCGCGACTATAGGTCCGCTTGTCGCTCGTGTGTCTGCGGCAATCACGACTCCGCCGTCGAAGAGACACCCCACAATGGTGGTTCCGGTGCTGGTGGCCTTTGGGAGTGGCACACCCTGGGCGTGGAGCGCGGCATTGCGGTTGTGGTTGGAGAAGTCGAAGCCTGCCATGGCGGGCTGGTCGGGGGTGGTGGAAGGTAAGGGCGCGGGGGCGAGACTGCGGAGCGTGAAGAGTACAGCGGATGGGCAGAGCTTCAGGTGGACAGAAGAAGGTGAGCTGGAAGGCGGGCGGGCGGCGGGGAAGAGAGATGAGGTGAGGTTGTAGGTTGCAGTGGTTGACGCAGCTTCCGTGCCTGGAGCTTGGACGTCGTGAATGGCGCCGCTCTTGGCGATCCGCCCGTCTCCAAGAGAAAGTCAACAACACGCGCCCCAGATAAAAGCTCCAGTCTGCGGTCGCCCTACTTTCCAGGAGCACCACGCGAGACATCAATCACCCGCCATTTCCCACAAAGGCTTCGCGCTCTTCCACCCGAGCCCACAGGCTCTCCTGACGCTCTTTTCCCGCGCCAGCATTTCGAACGACACTCGCCGATGCCCACGTCCGACTTCTGAACCGCACACCGCCGTCGCGCAAGGTCCGCACTGAATACGTCCTGGCTAGCATGGCCAGCCCGTCCAGCGCCAGCATGCCCCCAGCGCATTCTGCTGCTGAAATTGCCTACATCAACCCAGAGGTAAGCTTGTAGTCGCAAAACACCGGCGGCAAGCTCCATTGCAAGACCGTGCTGACTATGCACACAGTCTCTAGGCTTCTCTGCCCTCGGACCTAGGAGCGGCGGCAGCACCAAAAAGGTCCAGCTCCTGCCCTCTCCATGGACCAAGGACCGTCTGCCTCCATCCTCTGCCTCCCTCCTGGCCGTCGCCTCGGGCGCGGGTCTCATTGCCGCCGCTGGCCCCGATGTCCTCATCATAGCGTCTACAGAGGCCACGCGTAAAGCATTCCATGGCGAGGCCGACGAGAACGGTGTTATCACCGACTTCACCCCCGACCTCACGATCCCCATTCCTCAACTCCGACACCTTGCCTTTTCTAGTGGGGAAGACTTCTTGGTGATAAGTGCAGAGAACGGAGGTGGTCTGGCAGTCTACAGCGTGCTAGACCTCGTCGAAAAGAAACATAATCCCACAAACCAGATCAGCACAGAGCAAGTTTCTGTCCGGGCGCTAGTGCCAAACCCAGCTCAAGAATTTGAGCACTACTTTGCCGTTGTTCTGGACTCTGGAAAGCTTCTCATCGCAGACATTCTGGATGGTCGATTGAAAGAGATACACCCAAGCAATGTCGCTTGTGTGGCATGGAGCGTCAAAGGAAAGGCTGTCATAGCTGGAATGAATGACGGCACGGCTGTCCAGTACATGTCGAATGGAAGCCAAATGGGCACTATTCCTCGCCCCCCGGACGTAGATGAGAGCTTTTCTAGTATGTTATCGCCATTACATAATTCATAGAATATGAGAATTTACTAACATCTTTGCAGTGTCAGCTGTGTACTGGCTGACGCTCACTGAGTTCTTTACAGTCCACTCTTTGAGACAAGCACCCGTCGATGGTATGGAAGAGGATTCGATATACCACATCGTGAAGACCGACAAAGCTCGATCCGCCTACACCTTCCATCGATCACCTGGAGAAATATGCTTCCCAGGGATGGGAGCGCCGGAGCGGAGTCTACCCCTCCGATTCTCCATTACAAGGCTGCGGGAATGGAAGCCCGATTTAGATGATTTGCTCATCCTTACTACGTCCAACTCTACCGACATCGCGATGCTCACGCGCACCAGCGCCATAATTGCACCAGACCAAACGGACGAGGGAGCTCTCCATGACTATACAATCACCCAACTCCTCGACAATCGCCGAGCACAGTTACCGCAAATAACTGGAGAAATGAATGACAGTATTGCCATCGGTGAGGCCTTGGATTTGTCCAGCAAGGAGAAAATATCTGGACCAATTCCAATGATGGAAGAGATTGAGGAATCTCCTACTCCACTACCAGCCTTCCTTGTACTCAACCACCAGGGCATTCTGTCTGCATGGTGGATCGTATGGGACAAGTCAATCATGACGGGAACTGGTTACCCTGGCCTTATGGCGCTCCGCGAGGGTGCCGAGTCGGCCACCCCAGCTGCAAGTACTACTCCCGCCGCTCAAACAAGCTCTATCATTTCGCAACCGATGTTCGGCGCACCCCTAGCAAATCAAGCGTCATCGACACCAACAGGCTTAGAGTTCGGAAAGCCTACGCCCCCATCAAATTCATTTGGAGTGTCATCTACCCCTACATTTGGTGGAGCTGGAGTCACGGCATTTGGGAAACCATCTTTTGGAGCACCCTCCGCGATAGGCACGCCAGGACTTGGAAAACCTGCCTTTGGAGCACCTTCTGCTATAGGCGCGGCTGGAGCGCCTGGATTTGGAATGACTGGTGGCATTGGTGCTAGCCAGTCGCCATGGGGATCAAGTGCACAGAAAACATCCTCCCAGACTCCCCAAAATCCGTTTGCCAGTGCAGCAGGCGGCGCTTCAGGCTTTTCTCAAGTTACCCAGGCTCAACCGAAATTGAATCCATTTGCCAGTGTAGAAGGTGGTGCTTTAGGCTCTAGCAAGCCCAGCGAGACTCCACACAATCCATTTGCCAGTGTAGCAGGTGGTGCTTCCGGGTTTGCTAAGTTTGGCGACGGGAAACCTGCTGCAGTAGGTTCTAGCTTCTCTAGTTTCGGTAGTGCCAACGGAGGCTCATCCCCCTTCTCGAATCTTGGGACACAAAAGTCAGCTTTCTCAGGGACCACGAATGAGCCATCGGCATTCAAAGGGGCTAATATGCAACCAAGCTTTGGTTCGACAGTCACAGTTGATTCTGGAGTAGGATCTACACTGCCATCCTGGGCTAACACACCTGCCAAGCAGGGCAGTTCCGTCTTCGAACAAAACAATTCGTCGTTTGTCTCGACTACGTCAACCAAAGAATCCGATATGAGCGATGCAACGGATGCACAGAACAGGGAGAGGGATGAAGCCACACCTACGCCTCAGGCCCCGAAGAACATATTCAGCCTTCCCTCGAATGGGTTCAAGTTGAATTCAACATTTCAAGGAGATGGATCCGCCAAGGACGATCTACCAAAACCTTCGGCCTCGACTGGTAGCTCCATGTTCGGGGACGAGTTTGCTTCAACTCTCGGGGGATCCAGTTCAAAAACTCCGGCTACGCCCGTCAAGCAAGAGGAGCAGGAAATAAGACTGCAGGATATCTCGACGACGCCTGCGTCTCCACCGAGACAATCTCAGCCTCTGTTTCCTACCACGACACCAGCAAAGGCGCCTCCAGTCCAAAAAGAGACGCCCGTCATTGAGGATGCCCCGCTCCCACCAGATCCTATGACCTGGAAGCCACCCAAGGCCGCAGACGACGAGCCCCCTCCCCTTGCAGGGAGCCCAGGTGTTCAGGTCGAGGCTCCAGAGTCTTCTGTGCCTTCGTCGCCTCTAGACGATGATGAAGATGACTTTCTAGTTGAGGAGCATGATGGGGACAACGAAGAGGAAGAGCCGTCACCTTCAGATGCTGCGCGTAAATCCCGAACACCGAAGACAGGATTTTCTTTTCAAGACAGCAATCGATTCCAGGACAGTGGTCGATTCTTTCCTCCAGCGCCAACACCACCTGTTCAGCAGTCGCGTCCGCCGTCCCAGTCCGGTAGAAGCACGTCACCTGCTCGCCCACTAAGATTTACCCCGACATTCAACCCGACGCCCAAGCCCGCAACGTCTTCGGCCTTTACATCGTCTGCTACCCCCGGGCCCTTTCCCAAATTTCCACCTCCATCAAACCGGAACAAGGACATTCGCTCTCCTAGTCCAGTCCGGCCTGGATCTACATCGACGGTTGGGACGCAGCCACAGCATGTAATCGCACCTAGAACTTCGTTGCGCCAATCTATGCAGCAACAGCCAAAGCCACCGACACCCCAGCCTGAAGTCTCTGATCTATCTGACGATGAGGATGAACGCATTCGACAGGAGCTTGCTAGGGAGATCGTACCGAGACGGACCTTAGACCCCTTCATTGCCCACCAAGACTATACCGGATCGTCTCTGACTAAGACCGGTCATGCTGCTCAAATTGAGATAATCTATAGGGATATCAATAGCATGGTGGACACTCTAGGCCTCAACTCACGCTCGTTGGCTGCTTTCATCAAATATCATTCAAAGGCGCGCCAATCTAAACTGACACGCACTGATCTCGAAGAAGTCGAACACCAAGGTGAAGGAGGCCCATGGTACGACGAATGGTGCATCTCTGAAATTAAAGACTTGACGGAACTCGAAACCGAACTTGAGGACGAGCTAAATGATGGGCGCGTTCAAGATGTTGTCGACAAACTTGGCCAACTAGTGCGACTTCTCCGGGAAAAGGCCAAACTCATGACTAAGCTCAATGACATCCGTCGTCAAATCATCATCAGGAAGGACCCCGAGAAGGCAGAAGCGTTACGCAAAGCCTCGCTGCCGAAAGAACTCGCTGATCAGCAAAAGGTGCTGCGAACCGAGTATGCACGTCTATTGTCCTTGCTTGGCCAGTCTGAAGAAGCGACCATGCTTCTCCGATCAAAGCTCGCGTCCCACGGCGCAGAGAATGGGAAGACTGGAGCCGTGCCGACTGTAGATGCGGTCAAAAAGACAATCGTCAAAATGATTGCATTGACGGAAAAGAAGAATAGTGAAATTGTGCTTCTCGAAGCCCAATTACGGAAGATCGGCATTGGGGAGGGCAGTCGGCCTGCATCTTCGTCTTCCCGCAACTTCGGTACACCATCACGGTCTCGCGCCTTGAGAGGTCAATCGCCATTTGCTACACCGCCGACCAGCAAGAGCACCAAGATGAGCCTCTCGGAACTGAATAGGAGGGCGATGACCCCGGAAGTAGAGGAGACTACACCGAGTCGCGGGTACGGGCTATTCTATACGCCTGAGGGTAGCCCGACTCCAGGAGATTCGTTGGTCAGACTTGCGAACAAGATGGATGACGATACGTTGGTGGGATTGAGGGAGATGGCAGAGCGGCGGAAGAAGCTTGCCCAGGGATTGGCTAATGCGGTGTTGAAAAGGGGAGTGAAGGTTACGAGTATCGGCTAATTTGGAAAAGGTCGAGGCGGTCACGATTGTGTACGATTAGGCGCGCGGTGTTGCAAGTGTTTTGAATACCGATTTCTTGAAGTTTTGAGCGAGCATTGGGATGGGATGTCAAACTAGGCATTGTGCAGCATGGAAGTTCTGGATTTTCTGGAACGGACTAGACTGGAGACATCGTATTGTGTAGTTTAATTAGCAAGAGGCGATTGAGGAGGAAAAGTAATGTATGTCATAGTGTCTTCTCACCCTCGACTGTCCGTTTCCCGACTTCTCTCCAGTTCTCCACAAATATATGCCTCCTCGTCGGAGTGAGCTTGTTCAATCCTTCCTCGTGCTCCTTGACCCGTACTAAAACTTTGAGCGTGGATATCTTGCTCCGCCAACTTATAGAAGCTCGGACTGTGCTGGAAGATGGTCGTTGCCTACGCAACCACCGAACACGTCCTCTGTAATCGATCTCTTTAGCTAGCCCCAAACACAAGCACATCGTGTCCCGGGATCAAAGTTACTCGGACTTGCTACCTAGTTCAAGGGAGTTTGCCGTTCCAAGGTTTACTGGAGCGCGCTAAACACGTGACGGGATTTCTTCGCGCCTCGCGACCCCGTGGACGCGACCAAACAGGCAGGGGCCAGGCGCTTGCGACGTCTCCACTGCCTTTACTTAATTCCTCGTTCACCGCTCCCTCTCCCACAACAAACACGTCTCTGCTCTTTGCTCTTCTACTTGTCGCACATCCCAAATACCCTCAACTGAGTTCCCATATTGGAATTAGCAGCAACATCAATACCCCACCACAGTCTCGCTTACCCCTCTATCACTCAATATGTCGGTCGTCTCGCTGCTCGGTGTCGAGGTCAAGAACAATCCCGCCGCATTTGACGCGAAATATGAGTTCGAGATCACCTTTGAGTGCCTGGAGCAGCTACAGAAAGGTACGTTCTCCCTTCTCGCGCCACTGCGACGCGCTAATTCATTGTGTCGCAGATCTTGAGTGGAAGTTGACCTATGTTGGCTCCGCGACCTCGTAAGTGCTCTGGAAATTACGACTTGCCAAGCCACTCAACTCACACTCTCCAGCAACGAATACGACCAAGAGCTCGATTCCGTCCTCGTCGGTCCCCTCCCCATTGGCGTCAACAAGTTCTCCTTCAGCGCCGGGCCTCCAGATCTCTCGCGCATCCCCAATAGCGAGATCATCGGCGTGACTGTCATTCTTCTGAGTTGTAGTTATGAGGAGCGAGAATTTGTGCGCGTCGGATACTACGTGAACAACGAGTACACGGACGAGGCCCTCGCGCTCGAGCCTCCAGCCAAGCCCATTATCGAGAAGGTCCGGAGAAGCATTCTGGCGGAAAAGCCGCGTGTCACGCGCTTTGCTATCAAATGGTGTGGCTCAGAGGAAACAGTTCAGTTCTAGGCAGCTACTGACATTCATAGGGACTCCGAAGAGTCTGCCCCACCAGAGTTCCCCCCTGACCAGCCGGAAGCCGACGAAGGTGTTGCAGACGGCGACCAATACGGCGCCGAAGAAGAAGAGGAGGAGGAGGCCGAAGCTCTCGAGGGCGCGCCTGTCGAGGGTGAGGACGCCGAAATGGCGGGCGGCGAAGAGACAGCCGGACCTGCCATCGATGAGGATGCTGCTTCCGAAGCCGGTAGCGAGGAGATCGACCTTGAGGAGACTGAGGGCGAAGACGAAGACGAGGGCGAGGAGGGTGGTGACGACGATATGGAGATGGATGAGGCCGAACCAAGCGGCGACAAGCTCCCTCAACAACCCGTCCCGCACAATGCCGATGTGATGGTTCATTAACTTGGTAGAGATGCTGCCTCTCCATAGGCACTGATTTCTCCTCGACAAGCTCAGTAGAGTTTTGAATGCGTCCCCATCAGAAGCAGTGGGTAACGAAGTTATGGACTGATATTCTTGGCGATCAGCGATGAGGCAGATGTATAGGCATGAGCGCTAGGTAGACCTATTTGGTATGAATTCAAACCCACATCAATCAATGTCTTTTCCCACATGCCGGGCCATGAACGCTGAGCAGTCATGACACTTCTCTATTATAGAGCATGCGATAGTCGCCTTTTGAACTTGGGTGTCTCGAGTGGGAAGTGCAGGAACCGTACCGCACTTTTCCACCTTGCTCTTGGGATGTACGAGTAATTCCGTCTGGTAAACGTTGAAAACAACAGGGTCTAGTGAGCAAATCTGCCGTAGCCCATCGTAAGTGGTACGAATACGAAATGCGGTATCTAGATGTCGACAGGCAGCAGAGAGCAGAGCTGAGCTTCGCGACACACAAAAGAACAACCGCGTGTTCCGGCTCCGTATATCGTTCAGCCCATTGACAAATGTCTATGTTTCGTCGGCCATAACCCGGCGAAGCAAACCAAAACATGCCAAATGCGGCGCGCCAAAGCGAGAATGCGCCACTCTCGAGACACAGCCTCTTTAATCTCGCGGCGAAGCCTTGCTCGACCATAAACCCTCAACCCTACGCGCCCAAGGAGGCTCCGGGCACTGAAACATATATAGCAAACGTACTCCTGAGCGCGCGTCAACTAGCTCGGTGTCGGCTTTTTCTAGATGTCTTCATGCACACACCATTTGATTCCACCATATGATTCCGCAGGTGCTTAGTTTGTCTCCTCCGCTCACCTCCACCTCCGCCTCTGAGCCCTATAAAGCTAGACATTCTAGAATCCCAGCGCCTTCGTTCAATCCTCTGTTTCAGCAGCAAACGGCCATCTATTCATACCGCCGCCTTTGATTCTCTCGCAGCCCACGGCCCCTCCACTTTCCCGCCTACTTCCGCAGTCTGTCCGATCGAGCCGCCAGCCTCAGGTCCTTCTTGACAGTTCGCGCTCCTCACTTTCGCCATCCACGCAGGACAACAGTGGTCGTTCAAGAGTGGTGGTCATCTGTGAACCGGCACGGGCAAGCGGTCTCGTGGATTTCCCGGCAGACCAGACCCCGCCAAATGTGAGTCTGATCACTCTACCTCCCAACTTCCAACCCTCGTCACCCACAGTTCGCGCCTCCCTCCATGATACTTTGTGCGCTCCCGTCGCAGGGCAGAGCATTATTGCGCAGACCTTCACTCCTAGACAAGGGCTAAAGCTGACACTTGCTCTTCCAGCGCTTCAGATCCAACACACGCCGACCATGAGCTATTATCAACAGGGCCAACCCTCGCTGGGGGCTACATTCTATCCTGGAGGACAAGATGACTACTTCCTACCAGCTCCGTCGCCGGAGGTGATATCCCCAGCGCCGCAGCGGTTCGTCTGACCCCACTATTGCTTAAAATTGCACAAATGCTGACGTAGTCTCTATAATAGGATTATGCCCGAAGTCCCGGAGAACATGCAAGAAAACATCGCTCACCTAGAGTTAGAAGCCAACGGACCACGAAGCGCGCCCATGTCTCCTCCTGCCCAGGGCTACAACCAGTACAACCAGTATAACGAGTCCTCGCCGAACTTCCCTCCTCGCGGATCAAGCTACCAGTCCGACCAGACCCCGAACGACGCACATGGTGGGCATGCACAAGGGCAATGGCCATCGAGGCAGCAAAGCATATCCTCCACCTTCAAGCAGCCTCCGAACGTCCAGCCTTCCGTGCAGCAACAGCCCTCCCACGACTACAACCAGTTTGCACACCACAACGAGATCCCTAACTTCTCTATATTTCCGAAGCTCCAAGTTCGACCTCCAAATGTTCCTCCTTCGGATGACGAAAAGGAGGCGGTTCTAGAGAACGCGCGGCTGCCCGTGCTGAATTCGAACGATCCGGAGATGCAGTTAGCGTGGGCGCAGGATGCGCTGGCTTATGTGGACGCGGCAATGCTACACGAGCAGCGTCTCGCTGAGATCCAAACAGCGCGCCCAGTTACCCCTCAGGTGGAGCACCAGTTACGAGTTGATGCTATGAATGTTGTCGGCTTCTTGGCAGATCAACATCACCCAAAGGCAGAATTCATGCGGGGCATGTGGCTAGAATTTGGCAAGTTCGGCCTTCGGATTGACAAAAAGGAAGCGTTCCGATGTTATACTCGCGCTGCGCAAAAGGGATACGCAAGAGCGGAGTACCGAATGGGTATGCAATTCGAACAGTCGAATGACCCCATCAAGGCGCTACAGAACTATAAACAGGGCTCAGAAGCCGGGGATTCTGCATCAAATTACCGCCTTGGGATGATGACACTACTAGGGCAACATGGACAACCTCAGGATTACGCCAAAGGCGTTCAGTTGATCCGGCAAGCTGCAAGCACTGCGGATGAGAACGCCCCTCAGGGTGCTTACGTGCTCGGCATGCTTCAGGCACGCGAACTCCCCCAGATCAACGTTCCTGAGGTCTATTTAGCGTACGACGAAAAAGCCGCAAAAATGAACATTGAGAAGGCTGCGTACCTGGGCTTTGCAAAAGCACAGCTTAAGATGGGATCTGCTTATGAATTGTGTAGTCTGGGAAGCGAATTCAATCCGACGCTGTCGATGCACTACAATGCTCTGGCTTCTCGACAAGGAGAAGCCGAAGCCGATATGGCAATCAGCAAATGGTTCCTTTGCGGTTATGAAGGAGAGTTTCCAAAGAACGAGGAGCTAGCATACCAATACGCCCAGCGTGCTGCCCAGGCAGGGCTCGCAACAGCAGAGTTCGCCATGGGATACTTCAACGAAATTGGCATGCACGTTCCGGTGAACCTCGATAAGGCGTTGGAATGGTACGACAAGGCCTCAAGAAACGGTAATAACGATGCCGTAATGCGAATTGAGAGCATTTCCAAGTCTCGTACGCTGTCGAAGAAGGATCATGAAAACATTGCAATCAACAAGATCAAGTCTCAGCATGGTTCTATGCGTGGACAGCGTCCTCTTAGATTGCAGAAACCTGCCGCGCCACCTCTACCCTCGATCTCAGATGTCAGTCCTTCTGATTACGGATCAGATGCTTCGTCGGCAGTCTCCGCGTCTGCAAACTCACGGCTACCCGACCGCAATGCTACGACAACTCCATATCCTCTATCAGATAGGCCTCCATTCATTGCCGCGGCAACTGCACCCGCGCCGTATGAGCGTCCTGCTACAGTGACACCATACCCCATAGATAACGGACCGCCTCGTTTAGGTGGCCAACGACCTGGACCTGGACCTGGTATGGCAGGAGGTTTTGCGCCGGAGCTGCGGTCTTCCAGTGCGCGACCCGTATCCTCCGCCTTCAACATCAACCCCAACGTATATGGTGCCAATGATCCATATGGTGGTGGTCGCCCTCCCCAAGGGCCGCAAGGACCAGGAGGACCTCTTCCATTACGGCCACACACGAGCGTAGACAACATGGGTCAAGGGAGAGGACGCCTTCCTAGTGGTGGACGTGGTACGCTACCATCCGGGCCGGGCGCATACAGACAACCTGGGGGACCGGCCGCCCAGCGGCAAGAAGCATATGACAGACCAGCTACGACCCAACCCCCAGGGGCTGATATCGGTTTCAGCGCGCCACAAGATGGTCGAAATAAACTCCAGAAGCCAAACCAACCCGGTCAGCCGCTTAAAAAGCAGCCGACTTTACCGGACATTGGATACGTCGCACCTCTGGAGACGAGACAGCACACCCGTCCATCTACGGTACAGCCTGGCCAGGAAGGTAGAACTTCCGCCCGACCAGACCAGCGTCCTTCAACTACAGCACCCGGACCTCGACTGTCATCTCGGCCGGGTACTGCCAGTAACACCACTGGGCAATCATTTCATCAAGATACCATGTCATCACAATCGTCAAATAAACCAGCCAACAAACCTCCAGCCGTGTCCGGGCAGCCTCCGAAGCAAGCACCCCCACCAGCGCAAGGCGTGAAGCCTGCGGATGCGAAGCCCGCTGCAGCAGCGAAACCCAAACCTGCGGATTTTCCACCGGGCAAAGGGCCCAAGACGTTTGACGAGATGGGTATTGGGCAGGCGCCCACCGACAAAGACTGCGTAAGATCACCCTTTACTCCTCAATTAAATATACACTGATATCTTTTAGGTTGTTATGTAAATACAACATGTTATGTTGGACATGGTTGATCTTTTTGGGCGTTCACTGGCTTGCATAGCGGAGTGCTGGCTTTGAGAAAGAATTTTGCATACATTCGAGCATTAATGATTACCCCTATACCCAAGAATATAGCCTCAAGAGACGTGTGTATTTCGTTTCACTCATAGATAAACAGCATTGAAACGTGCAGGGTTGCTGATTCCTGATCACTACGTCATCCTATTTACTCCCTCCTTTTTGGTTTTGAAGTGACACCATGCCCAGGTCTGTTCTCGCCGATTTGTACCATTCGTTTTGCTTTGAATTGTTGTGTTGGTGTCCTAAGGTGGGTGTAGATAGTTCCTTCTACAAGTAGGTCTCACGTGTTCTGGCATCGCTTTCCCGATTTAAAAGCCCACGTCACATCACCCCTCCTTCACGTTTCTATTCAAAGTGTTCGCATCGCCGTGTCCACAATGGCGCCGCGCAAAGAGAAAATAGAAAAGGTCTCGGCGAATGAGGCAGCCGACACCATCCTCAACTATCTACGTATGTAATCCGTTGCTCTGAACCCTCATGCTTCACTGACACCGGTTTAACAGGCAAGCAAAAGCGAGTTCATTCCCCTCTCTTACTCAGTATAGTGATGCTCATACATCCTTAATTCAGTCGCCCGTACTCGGTGAGTCCTTCACATCTTCCACGTCTGTCGGTGACTCCTCTGACAGTGAACAGGCTACCGACATATCTGCCAATCTTCACAACAAGGTGACTAAAGGTATGGTATTTGTGAGCGTGAGACAGTAGCAAGCGATTGACACATGCGCAGCTGCCGCAGCCAAAATCTTGAAAGATCTCCATGAGCGCAGCGAGATCGAAGGACGCCCAGCCGGTAAGCAAAGCATCACTCATCTCTTCAGCGCACTGAAACATCTCCTAGGCAAGCAGATCGTCTACCATGCCCTCCAGGTAAGTGTCTCTCGCCCTAGTTCTTCAACATCCCAACTCACACGTACTTCAGAGCCCAGAAGACTCCTGTACGCCCGAACAGCTCAGCGCACTCGACACCACCATTAATCAGCTCCGCATGTCTACTACCAGTGCCCAGACTACCGCGAAAACTCTGCGCAGCTCTTTATCCTCGCTGAATTCGTCGCTCTCAACCACTGACCTCATCTCCAGCTTGTCCACCCTCGAAGCTGAAAAGGCCGAGATCTTCGCTCGGCTGGAGACTCTGAAGGCAGGGAAGGCGAAGAAGGTCACAAAAAATGAGCGAGAGGAGACAGAGAATGAGTGGAAGAAGTGGTGTATGGTTGCGAAGAGGAGGGAAAAGATTGGCAAGGAGATGTGGAAGTTGATTGAGGATTGCCTGCCGGATACGGAGAAGAAGGCAGATCTAAGGGAGAGCCTGGGGCTCGATGATTAGATAGAGCTGGGTGTAGTGACATGTGGCGGCGTGATAATGTGGGAAGGTTTCATAAAGCCGAACGGGAATCCTAGAGGGGCGTAATAGGACGACGCAGGGGATTCGATTCAATACCGTAAAAGCAGATGTTGTTGCTTCCAAAAGAAATAATTTCAGTCCTGAGACAAACATGAATGAATCTGTTTTGCCTATGAAAGAGGCTGCTAAGTTAAAGCAATAAATATCACATATTATGAGAAACGTGAGAAGCAGTTTAGTTTCATTCCCGTCACAGCGATCATATCTTTTTATTTGGTCCCAGCGCAATCTTGTACAAGTATCTGCAGATGCAGAAAATCCCAAAAAGCGCCTAGAGAAGCATCTCGATTCCTCACTAAGAGCAATATATCTCAAGGCTCTTATTTTGGTGAGGACATATCGGCAATATACCTACAATCTCGGAAGATAGCATCGCCTATTGCATTTTTCCTCAAAATTCTTTCATCGACCTCCAGTACCGCTGCAAATCATGACTTCGCCTTTTCCCTCTTCTTCTTGTCCTTCTTCGCCCTCTTCTCTTCCTTCCGTCTAATCTCCTCGGGCGTCCGATGCTTCTTGTGTTTCTTCGTCGGAGACACTGCTCTCTCCGCACTCCTCGACTCGTCGTTGTGTTTCCGCTTCTCCGGCTTATGCGGCGCGTGCGTCCCGTTTGATGTGCTTGGACCTGATCCGGCTCGAACGGGGGCTTCCGTCTCGCTGTCTGAAGATCCCACGATCCCGGGTTCTGAGGCGCTGAAGCCCGAGGGGAAGAAGTTCATCTTCAGGCCTTTGACTTGCGGCCGGGGGGCGCGGACTGCGGTCGATGTTATGAAGGAGGGAGGTTCGGAGTTTGTGGGTTGGGAGGGGGCGGAGGGGAGGTTGGCTAAGCGGACGACTTGTTGGAGGTGCAAAGTCTTCGTTATGCGGGTGGGGACTGCTTTGAATCCTCGTTGTTGGGGGATGAGAACGCTACGTGTTGCGTGTTCGTTCTTTCCGCCTGCCGAGAAGCCATAGTCTATGCTGTTGTGTTTGAGTACTGCGTCCCCCTCTAGCGCTTTGTCCATTGCCAATTCTTTGAGCGAAGCGAGGGAAACATTGGCAGGAGCTGTGATGTGCCAGATTTGTTTTCCTTCCAGGTTCTCGAAGAGTCTGACTGCTGGCGAGGAGCTATGTAGAGGGGTGGAGATCGCAGTGAAGTCTTTTGGCGGGATGTATGCTTGGGCTGGGCGGAAATCGACTGCATGTGATTGTGAGACTCTAGACTGACTGATAGGTAGTTAGTATTAGTAGCGAGAATGAAGGCATGCGTGCATACATGGGTGTAACACTCTGTGTTGGAGCTGGGGCGGGTTCATCCGACTCGTCGCTTGAGCTGTCCGAGTCGCTCGCACTGTCACTTGTATCGGCATCCGCCTTATTTCCTGCGTTCTGCTGCTGAATATTCTCCTTGCTCTTTGCGCCCTCGTCCTCGTCCTCGCTCTCCTCCGAACTTGAAGATGTCTCCAGCACTTCCTTCACAATCTTCTTCGGCGCATTAACTGGCTTCGGCGCAACTTTCTCAGCCTTCTTCTGCACCCCATTTACTTTTGGTCTATGCACGGCTATGCTAGTCGTCGCTTGACGTTTCGCTGGCTTCTGGCTCGCCTTCTTCCGAGGTGTTTCTTCATTCGCGGAGTCGTCGCTGCTCTCGATGAATTCCTGGCTCAATGGCGCTTTCGAAGGTGTGCGGCTCGGTTTATCGGGAGACTTGGGCTTTTGGCCCGGCAGAGGGACGGGAGTTCGTTTTATCTTCGTCATTGCGTGTGCTGTGCCATGCTCTTTACGAGTTTGGAGATGTTGAACTTTTTTTGGTAGAGCCGAAACTGCCTACATTTACCGCCCTGCACGGACCACACATACTAGTCTCGCTTAGGTCGAGCTAAAAATTCATCCAAGTCTGCTTCCTCAACTCCAAAGTCAACCACATACAGCATAACGCTCCGCAAAGACAACATGGCCGGAAAGAGGAAACGAGCTAGTGCGTCGGCGATGGATCCAATATCTCCATGTTAGTTTTATTCCTGGGGAAAGAGACCTCCAACTCACGTGAACAGATGTTGAAATGGAAAAACTCAAGCCAATCAGCGCGGTCGCAGCTGCAAGATCGAGGTCACAACCTGTAACGCCAAAAGTGGATATCGCGCAGGAAGGACAAGGAACTCTAGCATCTGAGGCACCTGATTCTTACTTTGAAGCGCCTAGTTCTGAAGATGAAGACGTTTGTGACATCCTGGAGAATGTCGTTCCGCGCAATGTCGTCCCAGCCAATGTGCTAATGTGCAATTGGCGCGGTACGGGAGAAAATGTCTTGGTAGACACCGACAACGAGCTCACTGTTTTGATCAACAACGATGAGGACTTTGCCCTAATGGGGGTCTTTGATTTCGTTGTTCTGAAAGGAGCCATCAACATCAATGGAGCCAATTTCGCAGCAAGCCAACGTCCAGAACAGAATCCCCCTATTCGACGGGCCTTCGTATCCTCAACGCGTCAAATTTCGATCATCAAGGCTCTGGATCGTACGAACCAGGTTCGATTTCTGCATTGCGAGGATCACCCTACGCCTTTCGCTGGTGTCTCTCCGTTATTCGCTGATATTTGGAATGAACGACCGAGCGGATTGCCGTGCAGGTCCTTCAGTTTAGTAAGTAGATCTTCTAATGTTTGAGTCTTCGGAGAGAGTCTTAGTTGTTAATCCTACTATCGCTACTTTTTCCACATGCTAATGAAAGTGTAGCTTCCCGAATCAATAGCAGACTTGTTGCACCGTGCACTAATACCTGAGTCTATCCCGCAAGATTGGATACGCCAAATCGAAGACTGTGCCTGCAACTTGTCCATCACTTTAGTATGCGGAGCACCATCATCTGGAAAATCCACGTTCGCTAGAAGACTCTTGAATCGATATCTCACTGGTCATGGAAAGCTCCGTCCCTCTCTACCTTCCGTCTACTTTCTAGATTTGGACTCAAACCAGCCAGAGTATAGTACTCATGGCCAAGTATCTCTCACTTTAGTCTGCGAGACAAACCTTGGTCCGCCATTCACGCATCCCGCTACAACACCAGGCGTCCCGAGAGTAAACGAGAGTATCCGCAGTCATCCACTCCCAGTTAGTGGCCACGTGAACTTCCAGAATTACTTTATGTCCTGTGTCGAGGATCTTGTCCGAACATACACCAATCTCCAGCAGCTAAATCCTTCGATTCCTTTGATAATCAACACTCCAGGCTGGTTATACACAGACAGCTTCGATGTCCTCCTCCAGATACTCTCCCGGACCGCACCTCCCCGGCTCGTTCATCTCAGGGACCTTGATAATATAGATGAAGAGATGGCCTACAAATTTTATGATTTGAACACCATGGCGGCAAAGAACCGAGTCTTCGTTCACGAGATTTCAGCTCAATCAAGGCCCCTCAGACCACACCGAACTGATGCCGAGCTGAGAAGTATGCATATGCTCTCTTACTTCCATCATACTGGCCAGGTCGTGAATTCGCAGATTTCGCAACCCACGTACGACTCTCGGCCACTCTCTTATACGACACCTTGGGAATTCTGCTACGAGGAAACTGACAGTTCGCAACAGTCATTCATCGGATTTCTCATGCTTAACGAGTGGGTAGAGCCACAGCATCTCTTCACCGCGCTTAACGGTTCCATAATCCAGATTTTAGAAACTGAGGACGAAAATGTGCAAGACCTCTTTGAACGACTGCCCCGGACGAATAAGTACCGAATCCCCTATTTCGAGAAGGGCCCAAACGATGAGGTCGAGCCTTTGGATCCAAGGACGTCAAGATTAGTATGCACAGCACTACTCAGGGGCTGGGATCCCGAGACCCGGGTTGCGCAAGTGCTCGTGCCAAAAACGCATGAGCTGCTCATGCATGGGCTGAAGCCTGAGAAGACAGTCTTCGTATTCGGGTGCTGCGATTCGCCAGAGTGGGCCTATACCGAAGACGCATACTATGAGGCTGCAGGGCACATGAGGGATGGGGAGATAGCTAATCAGCCAGTGCCCGAGAGTGTGGAGCTGCCGCCCTGGGTAGTGCGGGCTAAGGAGGTGGGAGATATGGGGTATTTGAATACGGTTCGGCGAATTAGGAAGTTTCAACGGTAACAGTCAATCGAATTAGATCCGACTGACCTGTTTCGACGTCAAATTCGCAAGCGACATTGGATTATGCGTTCCAGCGAGTGGGCGGCGTGCTCAAATGTTGGGGCGTGGGGAGAATGTGAATGGGTTCAAGCCTGGTTAGCAGCTGTCCTCAGCCGCACACTCAATACAGTTACCGTAAGCGCATGGCAAACTCCTATTTTCCACTCCACCATTTAACCGATACAATTCACAGCCCCGAGTGGCACGCAGAAACAATATCAGACGCTTGCGCGTATGAGTGTCCAAATCTGCTCACATGGTCCTTCTCACGTTAGCCTTGTTGCCTACGAGCGCCCGTCAACATGTTTACGAACCGGCTGTGTCGCGCGTGTGTGTCACACACATGAAGATACGATTCCCCCGAACAAATATAGGGACCGTGCAGGCCTCATTGAGATGGTGATCTGGTGAACTCGAATGTGAGGCTGCAACGCGCTTTGCGCCACGCATCATCAAAATCTACCTCTCTGAACAAACCAGGATGGTTTGAACGGTTGGTTCATCCATGTGTAGTTATTTGGGCTTAATGACTTCAAGTATCCAAATAAACACACACTCAGCTCACACAAAGCCCCAGTCGTAGAGATGTAGACGTCAAGTTCTGACATGTCTATAAACCCTCTCGCGCCACAACTCTGGACGGATGACCTGTCGCCTCACTCCGGCACGCGAGACGCCTGATAGATATCTCCCACATTCTCGACCCAGCCTTAGGCTTCCGGGTGCGGCAGTGCTGTGTGCGGCTCTGCGAAGGTAACATACATGTATTACCATTCGTCATCTCCTCTCATTCTCTTTCATGTCCTCTCACACAATCACCAATCCCAACTGTACCCTTCCTATATAATTCCAGCCATGCGGCCTCGCTGCCAATATTTCCTTGTCATACTCCTCAGCAGCAATCTCTATTATCAACCTTGTCATGCCACCCGCAACGGAAAGGCCGATTTCAACACGCTCTGCAACGAAGTTCGAATCGAAATGATTCTCAAAGACCCTTCCCTCAGTGATAATCCCAACCTCGACTGCCGAGCAACCTACGAACCGGACAAAGAGCCCGCTCTGCCTATCATGTTACCCGTTTCTGAATGTCTCCGCCGTTGTCCCAACTACGAAGGTTCACACGTCAACGTCCTTTCGCAATGGATCGGTCCACTCGTCGGTTTCCTATTACCCGCTTTGGCCTTCGTGATATCAATACCCAGGTCCATCCGCCTACCTCGCGGGGAGAGCTTGTTCGGCGCCCGGAAGTTGAAGAGCATCCCATACTTTCTCGTGGCAATCTTCCTCATGATGTTTGATGTCATTTTCTGGATCATTACTGTCTTTGCATTTGCCGGACCTCTAATTGCTGGTGCTACTCATGAAGCGCTCATCGATCACGCTGTCCTCGACTACGCTGAAAAGGCTTTAGCTACCGAACCGGAGATCGCTCTCATGGCTGTCACGTTCTCGCTAATAGGGAGCCTGAAACCTGACAAAGGTGATATGGCTGGAAAGGTCTCGGCATACATTGTCGAATCTCCTCATGCAAAGAGGAAACTACAGGCTCTCCTCTCTCTATTACCGAGTTATGGTGCGCGAGTTGGGGTCCCGATCGTGTTCTACGTGGGCGCCTACTTCTATGCCATCTTCGACGCATCCGCAAAGCGAGGAGACAACGATACCGCGCACGCCGTAGCGTTCGGTCTGTGGTACGGTGTGGTGGTAATTGTCGCCATAGTGAGCTCGTCCGTCCTCGGCGTCGACAACCCAGCCAGCCTCGAGGCCGTCTTCTCCGAAAACGTGCCCACCAACCTCGATCCCAACGGACCTCGAACCTCGAACCCACTTCCCGTACGAACACACACGCACCCATACCACTTCCACGACTCCCATTTCCACACAGTGTGGATGTGGAAGCGCGCGCGCGTCTTCCAAGAATGGACAAAGTATTTCCCACTCGACCCCCTCATCGGCTCCAAAATCAACAGCGTCACTCCGCGCATCGTAAGCGGCCTACTCGCCAGCATCCTCGTCGCGCTCCCATGTGCGGGCGCCTGCTGGATTTCCTACCAGACGCCCGAGATCGGCTTCGGGTGTCGCTCGGTCGCGCATCTCATCTACGCCACGAGCCAGATGGTGTTGATCGGCGCGTGGTGGACCTACTACAGCTCGGGCTTTCGCATCCGCGAGACGCACCACCAGCAGCGCCTTACGCTGACTTCGATCCCGACCTATGCCATCTCGGCCGTCGCTGTCCTCGCCGCCGTAGTCTCTGCCATCGGCGGAACCATCATGCAGCTTGTCGGCGTGTTTCGCAATTGCCTTTGCAAAGCTAGCCTGCAGTACCTCCTTCCGAAAAATAGATGGCAGGGGACTGTCAATTTGGCGAATGATACCCAGGCGCATCGCGATCATGCGAAGTGGTGGATCATCGTTGGCAGTATAGGCGTTGGGTTCATCGGGCTAGTGAGCCTGGTGGGCTGGGGATATCAGGCCAGGATTCGGAGTCGATGCCGGAGGATCATCGAGGGTCTGTGAAGATTCTCCTTTGTCTATGATTTCTTTTCTTATTTCTTGGGAGAGATATTCCGGAGTTTGGTCGCATTTCAGTGTACTACTGTCCTTGTACGTTACGTGTCCCGTTATTGCATTTGTTAGATACCCCCCTTCAGCGTCCCTTCACTCTTCGATACCCCATTAGCATTATCTTAGATACCCACTCTAGCAATTTTTCTTATAGTCCTTTATAACCTATCTTAATTCAGGAATAATCCCACAAATACCCCTTGCCCTCTGCCACAATCCTTTAGTGAATGTCCCAATGACATGTAAATAGCCATAGATTCGAGCCACCATATAGGCGTAATTACGCTCGTACTCAAGCCGATACATTTAACCGATGACATTTGAGAGTCTATCTGCTACCTAAACACGCCCATCACAATAAGGCTTATTACTGAGGTCCGAACACGAACAGCACTATCACAGAGACTCGAAATATAATTCTATGCATCCAATTTGATCTATGACATTTAAAGTGCATGAGGTATGATATATAACCGTGAATTGTGAGATAAATGAGGCCATGAGGACGTGAAGTGACCCCAGGAAGGATCTATAGCTCGGTCCTCGCCGCGATGAACCGTAATCGCCCGATCGATCGCAGTAGGATATCTGGATGTCTGAATCAAGCTAACAGTTTTCACAACAAGGTATAGTATATTCATGGATGAAGACACTGCATACAGAAAGAAACAGAGCAGTGGAAATACAGTGTATAGGACACTGAGCCACCACCATTGATATGCATGCCATTCCGATTCCCCAGCCAGATGCAAAGCCCGCAAATGCTTCCCATCAGATTCTCCGCATCTATGTATTTCCGTACTCCGACTAGAGGAAAAAAGAAAAAGAAATATACACTTGGTCGTAATTCGTAAGGCCGTGTCCATGCTCATCCCCGCCGGTCCAGTGAATAAAACATGCATAGAGAAAGAAAGGAAATCTATAATGAAACCACACCCCAAGCCTGTCAGATCGCCTCCCCGATCCCAACCCCATATTGATTCCCGCCATTTCCACGGTCGATATCAAACGGGCTCGCTAACGGCGTCGGATTCGAGATTGACTCCTTTCGCGTCTTGCCTTTGCCCTTTATCATCAGGCTGAAGCTGCTCCCACTTCCGTTCCTCGAATGCGACGTGTTTGCACCGCCTGCGCTGCGGGGCGCTGCGTTCTCGGCGTGGTGGCTGCGGTGCATGGAGAAGGAGCTCAGACTCAGACCTGTGTTCCTGATGTGCGTAGACGACCCCGGCTTAGTTGTAGGCGAGGGTTGGGCTCTGGCAATGGGGAGGGCGCTACTAAAGTAAGAGGATTTGGACGCGTCGGTGGGTGAGATAGGAGATGTCAGAGGTGTTGAAGAGGCCATAGTGCCACCTAAGCCCGTCCGCGACGTTGGAGAAGAAACATTGAGCGGTGCACACTTGCCCGTGATGGAGCACGTTGTTGGTGTGATTACTGCCGTGGGGGCAATGAGCGCGGGATTATGTGGAGAACCCATCGCAATGACAAAAGGGATATTGCTTCCAGATCCAGTGCTCAACTTCCGTTGCGGCGAGGAAGGCTGTATGTTCGCCGTGCTGGACATTTCGGACCCTGCGCGTATAGGAAGGGAAAGTGAGGGGGGCGTGGCAGTATTCGAACCCGTTCTCATGCGCTGGGTGGACAGGCCTAGGATTTTAGACGCTGGAGATTTGGAGGTGTTGCGGGGATGAGCGCGGTCGGGAGAGTTGCGCATTGCTTCGGCCATAACGTCCATTCTTGGAGGTGTCGACAGCCCTACCATACGATTTACCGGGGACTCATACAGCCCGTATGGTGGGCGCGGGGGTCGTTCGGGAGTGAGCTTCGCCTTATTCGTGTCGGACAGTGAAGCAGATCGTCCGCGCCTCTCCAAGACCTTCTTATCGTCGTCTTGAACGCATGCTGGGGACCAATCGGGTGTTCGCGGCGCTGCGTACATTTGAATTATTGATTCACTCATGCTACGTTGGGTATCATGTCTCTTCGGCGAAGCAGGCGTACTCAAAGGAAAGTTTGTTGCCATATCGCCGAACTTTTCTTGCTCGGGCGATGGGGGCTAATTAGGACTATTAGACTCTGTCATTGTGGTCATTGTGAAATCTCTTACCGTGGGCTTCCTCCTTTCTGGGGAGAGCCGCGCCACTGACCTCGGAGAAATCCCGGGATCCATGTTGTCAATCTCGTTAGCTGTGTTGATGCCCGCTTTGCGAGTCGGGGTCATTGGGGTGTGAGGCATCATGGGGCCCACTAGCTCGCGAGGATGACGCTTTAGAGCACCAGTTGCAGGCCTGACGACGGTCGTCGGAGAGGGGTCTGGTGTCATCAAATTCACAGGCGGTGTTGTGGGTCGGCCTGCTGACGCTGCACCGGAAATCGGACCAGTGGATATAGGAGACGAGGTGTTCGAAAACCCCGGGCGAGGAGTTTCGGATGGAAATCGAGCCCGACTCGGCGTGTCGCTGGAGCGCGAGGGCGTTGGAGACTCTAGGTCGCTAGCTCTGCTGCCATAGCTACCCATTCTGGTGGCTATGTGCTTAAGCTTCTTGATATCGGACTTGTACCCTTTGATGTCGAGCTTGTAGTAAATTATCTCGCGCACGTAGAAATCCACTTCTCTCCTCAGATCATCTGCTGCTGTCTCGCTGGATCGCTCCTTCGACGGATACTGAGCGTGTTCCTTCTTCAGACGTGCTTGAAGGCGTTCAATCCATCGATCGATGTCCTCCTTTGAAGCAAGCGTTGTGAGATCTGGAAGCGGGTCGCCCGGGGCGTCCACAAGCGTCGATAGATTGGCATGTTTCCTAATCTCAGCGTGCAAGAGCAATTTGTGGTGCTCCAACTGTCTCTCGGCCATGCGAAGGGACTTCGATTTTTCTCCAATGATCGATTCGCGGTCGATGATCGCGGTCCGTAGCTGCTCAATGTGTGCGTCGCTCTCCTTCGTTTTCCTTATCAACTGGCCTTGGATGTCCCACTGGAGGCTCAGTTCTTGATATTCGCGCTCCAAATTCTCATAGTCTTGTCGCAACCGCTTGTTCTCTTGCTCAAGATCAGCAGTATGCGACTCTTTTTGCTTGAGTTGTTCCTGAAGTCGCTCAATGTGGGCGATGAAGGCTGCCAGTGTTGTTGGGTCCTGCGAATCGTTCGCATGGCTGATGGGTGAGCCAGTAGAAAAGACAGTGCTCATGCTTGTATGCGCGCTCATACGGCTGTGGGGCACTGGAGGCACTTGTAATTTTGGTGGCATGGGTTGATCGAACGGCGTCCTATTCGACTGTAGGTTGAACAGGTGTTCCTCAGCATCGAGCTTGTCTACGTTAGCAACTTCCAACCTATACTCCAGGTGGTCTATTGTGTTTTGCAAAGCCAAAGCGCCCTTTTCCAACTGTTCGACTTTGCTTGCCTTTTCTTGCCATTCAGCGCAGTTCTTCTCAATCTCCTCAAGCGTATGGGTAAGCTTGCGCTCGTTTTGCTTTGACTGGTTGAGCTTGGCCATGAGTGACTCAATCTGCTTCTGGAGCGCTGCATTGTTTTGCTTGTACTGGTTGAGCTCGCGGATGGTGTCTCGGTTGCCGACTTCGGGCCGCCGCGCAACGCTCAACTTGCGCTTGAGGTTCTCCATCTCAGGGCTGTCTCGCGAAGGGTGGGGCGATCGGGTTTGTTGTTCGAGGGCAGACTTGAACGAACGGATAGAGGTGGCAGAGGCGCTGCCTGCAGTATTCTGCGGACTCTCTCGGCTGGGCGATTGCGGCTCGGTAGTGTCAATTAATAGAAGAAGGTGATTGCTCGAGGCTGCACGGGCGAGGTCAGTCTTACGCACGGGACTTCGAATTCACCGTGGTGAACCGATTGGCGGGGTAGGAGGGGAGAAGAAAGAAAGTGAAAGTGATGGTGATGGTAATGGTGATGGTAATGAGGTCATGGTGGTGCTTACCGTGATGTAGTGTGCGTTGGGACTGCTGCTCTTCTAGCACTCTGCTGTAGTCTCTGAGGGTTGCGACTTCCGCTGCATGTGAGTCCCTGAGTGCTGCAACTTCGGCCTCATGCGATGCGCGCACTCGGCCAAACTGTGCCTGGAGGGTCGAGATGGTCTGGTCCTGTGCGACAATGGTGCTTTTCAATTCTTCAACCTGCCGACTGTTCCTTGGTGCTGGCGTCGGGGTGGGAGGCGTGCCAAGCTATCAACGTTCAGCATACATTCACCGTCTATTGTCAGGCAAGAAGGGCAGCGGGGTGTCAAGTGAATCCAACAGCCATCCTGCGTTCCACGCGTCTCATGAAACTTCCCAACTCCGCCGACTATGATTATTTCTATGGTGTGGAGATGGTCACATCTGAAACCGTTTCGTTATGCAAACAACACATCCGTCACAATGCGCAAATGAAGGCTGCCCATGAAAGAAACAAATGGTACTCACCTCATCTCGGCGGTTTTCTTTTGTTCCTTCCCCGCCACCCTTTGTCCAAGGCTTTCCTTCTACAATCAACGGCGACGGTTGCAGCGGCTTCTCTGCGCTCACTCGAGCTTTGGTCGAGTCGCTGCTACTCGTGCGCCCCCCATTTGTTGACACTGAGCACGTGGTGAGTTTACTGTCGGTGGACGAGGGCGATGTGATCAGGCTGGGTCGCGACTTGGAGCGTCTTTGCAGGCTGGCATTGGCTTCACTCAGGCTTTTCTTATGCTGCGGCACCTTGGATGGACTTGGTTTAGTAGCAACACTGGCGCTCAGGGCACTCCCGCTGCGGACCGACCTCATTGTATTACGAGTTGCGGAACCCGCACCGGGTGGAGAGGGAAAGCCCTGGTTTTCAAGGAGTATGGATCCTGGAAGTTCGACAGGCAGGGTCGGCGATGGCAAAGATGCGGAACGTGGCCGACTGGGAAGAGGCTTATGTATCTCAGCAGGCGCGGATCTGGGGCACATGGATGCACTCAGTGCTGGCGAACGCATCATGTCGTTGACGAGTGCCAGCAGATTGGATGTCGAGTTGACCAGGGCGGAATTATGGCGGGCAGACGCGGGAGTCAGGCATGTGTAGTGAGTATTGTCCATGGGAATTTCCAAGTTGAGGTTGGGAGGCCGTCGTCCACTCCTTGGAGTGCTCTGTCGCCATGGTCAGCGAATGAAAATGCTCCACAACAGATGCATGCTGCAGCCCCCCTGCACATGCTTTTGACAACGGCCACTGAACGCCATGGCGCTGCACAACCACGTCGACACGCTTCGCCTCATTAATCTATCGACAGCGCATCATCTATCGCCCGGCGAGCCATCGAGGAGTCCAGCGTCGGGGCGTCAGTTGTGCTGCCGCCTCAAGCGATTCTGGACAGAAAGTCGAAAGATGTGATCCAATCCTGCTTCCATCCGTCGCACGCACCAGAGCAGGGTGTATCGTACCTTTGCATCGCTGACCAGGAAAGTCTCGTTGTCGGTGCCTCCCACGCTTGTATCAATCGCGAGTAGGCCGCCAGTTCGATGATACTCGACAGACTGGCGGCCTTTTGACCAGGATAACATCTTTAATTTAGAGACCATCATAAGGCATAGGGTGTCGCCAAAACTCGGAGTTATGGAATGGGAGGAGGCATTAGGTCTAAAAAGAGAGAACAGACATTAAAAGGAACGAGCAACGAGCGTGAGGAGAGCGCGATGAAGGGAAACACGATCGACCTGGGCGGAGCGCAAACAAAAGTATTTGGAGACTCTGAAGCTGACATGGTCGCAGCCCTCTGCGGGCGCGTATAATATCGACCAATCACCACCTACTTCCCCATCAAGTTAACGCCGTATTCTCTGAAATTAATAAGCAAAATAACACTCGGCTCATTACCCTAGACTCTCGACCGGTCTTGACGCATGGTCACTGTGAAAGCGCGAACTACACTTACCACGAAGGAGAGCTGATCTAAACGTCTATCGCAAGGTTATACACAATGCTCTAAAATGTACTTGTTCTTTTCAGTATTATCTATTTACGAAAAAACAGTCTTTGAGGATTATTTTTGATTAAAAAGTATTAAGATGGTTACAGTAACCGAGTCTCTACACACTATATTATAGTAGAAAGAGCATTTCCTAAACGCCCCTCCCACGCTATTCTACTGAAAACTCCGCCCATCGTTCCAGTTGCAGATATTGTATCTCTTAAGCCGTCAACGCCGACCATGTAGCCTAGAAAGCCCTATTACCTCAAACTCCCTTGTGTTTTTCAGGATAAGCCGTTCATCTCTCTTCCGTGTCCACGTGACCATTGTCACCTTAGAAGGAAAAGGCGCCACCAGTTGCATTCACTAGTCCTTCCTTCTCCTGGCGCGTTTCCTCGATCATCTGATCGAGGCATCCCGCGCTTGCCGCTACGAAGCCGAGGATTGCGGGGGATGGGTGTAGCACCTTGCTAGTAAGTTCAGGATGTGCTTGCACTCTATTTGATGAAGTTAGTAATCTCAGCCACGAGTTTCTTAGATGTGTTGCTTATGTTGCTTACCCGACAAAGAAAGGGTGATCCTTCAATTCAATGGACTCGGCTCGCACGCCTTGATCGTCGAGAGATGTGAAGGCAAGTCCAGCCTTCTCAAGCTCCTCGATGTATTTGGGGTTCACCTCGTAGCGGTGTCGGTGACGCTCCTCGATAACCTCAGCGTTCCCGTACATGGCCCGAAGTTTGCTCCATTCCGTTCCGGGCTTGAAGTGGGATGTCCGGGTGCCTAGTCTCATCGTGCCGCCCATTTGCCTGCGAGCCCGCGTCAGTGTTTGCCTTGCGTCGCCGCCAATGTTCTCAGTAGGACAGATGACTTACTCCTTGGATCCCTCCGGCATGAAGATGACGACGCGGTGCTCTGCGTGAGCAGATATTTCTTCAGATGTCGCGCCCTTGTATCCTAGCTCGTGACGGGCATACTCTATAACGGCCACTTGCATGCCTAGACAGATTCCGAAGAATGGAATTTTTCGCTCTCGAGCCCACTTAGTCACTTCGATCATGCCTTCCACTCCTCTCGACCCGAAACCACCGGGGACAAGTATCCCTTGGGCCTCACAAATAGTCTTCCAGGCGTTGTGATACTTGGAAGGGTCCTTCTGCTCCATTTCGTGTTGAAGATGCTCAGAATCCACCGAGATAAGATTCAGCTTGCGTTTGCATCGCATAGCCGAATGTTCGAGCGACTTCCGGACGCTGAGATAGGCATCATCCAGAGCGACGTACTTTCCTACCAGCACGACGTTGACTGGCGCGAGATGCTCGAGGACTACGGTCTTCTTCCACAGATCCCACAGGGCCTGGCCCTTCTGGACCATGATTGACGGTAAGGCAGACTTGTCGAGAGCCAAGCCCTCTTGCAGTAGCTTGAGCAATCCCTGCTCTTCAAGGAGAAGAGGAACTTGGTAAATGCTTGGTATATTCCGCACACCGATGACTTGCTCGTACTCGACTTGACAGCTTCCAGCAATCTTCTTGATAGTGGCGTCATTAAGGGAACGCTCACAACGGCAAGCAATCTTGGAGATTTATTAGATGGCTTGAGGCCTGAGGATATTTGATGCCTACCATGTCAGGGATCAAACCGGCGCTTCGCATTTGCCTAATGGCGTGCTGAGTTGGCTTGGTCTTCTCCTCTCCGTTGATGATGGGGACGTATGAAACGCCAATGCTGAAGAAATTATCGCGACCGAGTCTATGTCTGAGTTGTACTAGTGCTTCAATGAATGGGCTGGACTCAATGTCACTAGTAGGGTGTCAGTTGCACTGCTCCTAGATGGGTATACAACTTTATTTAAATGAAAAGGGTAAGGAGATCATGGGCAACGGATAAAGAAAGAAATAAAGAAATGAAGAAATAAAAACACTTACCCGACTGTCCCGCCCTACAAGCGTGAAAGTTAGAATCAAGAGGTGTCCTTGCGAGGCAATGTTTTGAGAGAACGTACCAACTCGACTAAGGAAAAAAGTTAGTTTCCGCTTCGTACCGAAGATTATTCGCAAACATACTAATACAAACATCCGGCTCTTCCCCTGAGTCATCTACCGGGATCTTGGCGACTCGTTCAATCCATTCTTGCATGGCATCTGTGATATGGGGGACAACCTGAACGGTCTTTCCTAGGTAATCGCCTCGCCGTTCTTTTTCCTATAATATGCATCAGTCATGATCGATCCGTTCTAACATCGCGGGTCAATGGTGGTGTCGTACAATGACTAGCTTGTAGATCTTGCCGGTGGTCATGTTGCTCTCATTGCTTAACCGAATGCCGAGATATCTGACCACTAAGTCAGTAATGTACTCTACGACATCAGAAACTCGCCAACCCTACCGTTCGTAGTTCCCGAGATCTAAATCCGTCTCTACTATATATTAATGTGATATCTCTAGAAGTTAGGTTCCTATCTTACCTCCTCCATCAGCTAAGACGAAGCACTCCCCATGCCTGGAAGATTCCGTTAGTAAGATTCACATCATGAGGGACTTGGAGAGTCTTTCTCTAGTGGATTTAGTGTCCCGGCATCTATATTCAGGTACGGGTCAAGTTTCTGCGCCTAAATGTTTTGGTGTGAGTAAGACTAGTGAGATGATGAGTGGTTTGGTGGTGCATCATACCGTGACGCGGAGACCCAGAGTCTTGAGAAGGAGCCCAGCACTACTGGCTTTTTAAAGCTTCGTTAGTGGACGAAACGAAGAACAAAAACTCATAAGATGCCATACCGATGATTCCTAAAGGGCCCCAAGTCAGTATGTTAGTCTAAGAAGTCAGAAGAGCGATTATGTGAGTTTAGAAATACGATGGTCATATATAGTAGCCCACTGCTCGGAAATATGCCCAGCAGAGGAAGAACCTCACCTTTGCCAACGCCAGAGATAACTCCGCCGCACACAAGAACTACTCGCATCTTGATGATCACTGATTGTGGTCGAGAGGACGTGGGAAGCTGCCAAGCAGAATTGTTGGAGTGTAGTGGCACGAAGCTTGGACAAGAAGGAAAATCGGGTCCCAGTTTGGAAAATATTTGACGCGGACCAGAGCACACAAACACAGTTTCGCTGAGTCATCGCTCTGTTTTAAAACCCTGTACGCTACGTTTTAAAAGCGGATCGGTATTGCGCTAAGAGAACATGGCGCCTGTCTGCACGCATTCGAGGCCAAGGTCACCGTTTGGGATTGGGGCATGGGCGAGGCCGCGGTTTCGGCTGCGTCTATAGGACAGATGTTGCATAGCGCTGAGATGAGTGGGTGAGACGTAAAGATAGATTGCTGAAACTAGACACAGAAGCTCTGAAACGAAGGCAGAATCCCCGGGGGGCGAATTGAGGTCCATGGTAAGCGCCGTTTGGCCTTTTTGGAGAGATCGTCGCGCTGCGCTCGGGCCGTGGCGTCGTGCGACCTTTCAACGACCGCCATCGAAGTTGCTGTCGAGATTCTGCCGCACCCTCTCGCAGCCACACCTGCATCCGATGCGATAGCTTCACGGCTCTCGGGCTCTTGACCCTTGTAGAAGATAGCTAGTCGACTGCAACTGCGACCACAATTGCTGTCACAGCTCTGCGCCTCGGCCGTCACAGCTGCGCCGCGCTGCTGACCACCTCTCAACTCTACTACTGCACGACTCGGCAGTGACAGCTGAAAAGCCATCGCCGCCCCCAAATCGAGGCGCGCAACGCCCGCCCTTGTCAGAGAAACGTTGCGATATGCAGGCCACCTCAAGCTCGAGGAAGGATGATGGGCACGGCAGTCGAGAGCTGTCACCGCGGCGTGCGAGGCATGCACTGAGCATGCCACAGACCAAGGACAGCCGACGCCCGCGTCCAGAAGATGAGACCAGGACTCGGAGCAGGAGCCGGAGTCGGAGTCGCCATCGCCATAGACACACCACCGACGGACTAGGGAGAGGAAAGAAGGACGCCCCAGTTGCGCTAGAGCGCGGCTCCAGGAGCGAGTCGCAAGAGCGCAGGCCGAGCGATGGATCAAGAGACCGAAAGTCGAGGGACGCCTTGAAGGATGCCTCTCCGGACTCACATACGAAAGGCCCAGCTTCGAGTCGCAACCGCGATGCTTCTCCAGAACCATACAGAAAACCGAGGGAGCGTTCAAGAGATAGGAAGAGAGATCGTTCACGGGACAGGAATCGTGACCGGTCGAGGGATAGATACCGAGATCGTTCTAGGGACAGAAAGCGTGACCGCTCACGAGAACGAGACAGCGCCAAACCCCGCCGCAAATCTCCTTCGGCCTCCCGCCGCTCTGCATCACCGCTTCCCTACCGACCCTCGCACAAACGCCGCGGCCGCTCTCCCTCCCCAGCGCTCACCAAGCGCCCTAGACGCTCCTCCTCTCCACCCCCAAAACGCGGCAAACGCTCCCCCTCCCCCTTCTCCCGCTCCAAGAAGCCTCTCCCCTCCCAAGATGTATCCTTCCGCGGTCTCGACGACTCAACCGAACCCCCCACTAAATACGGCGGCGCGCCCAAAACCCTCCAAAAGCCTAATTTCAAGCCCACCGGCCTCCTCGCCGCCTCCGCAAACAAAGTAGCCGGCACAAAAATCAGCCTGAAATACCACGAGCCAGCCGAAGCCCGCAAACCGTCGCCATCATTCCCCTGGCGCCTCTTCATATTCAAAGGCCCTGACGTGGTAGACACAGTGCAACTATACACGCAATCGTGCTGGTTGCTAGGCCGCGCGCACCAAGTCGCAGATATCCTGCTCGAACATCCGAGTTCAAGTCAACAGCACGCCGCGATCCAGTTTCGGCATATCGTGAAGACGAGCGAGGATGAGTATGGCGTGCGGCAGAAGAAGGCCAAGGTGAAGCCGTACATCATTGATTTGGAGAGCAGCAATGGCACAGAGTTAAATGGGGAGAAGATTGAGGCGGGACGATATTTCGAGTTGAGGGATAAAGACATCTTAAAGTTTGCGGGGAGCGAGAGGGAGTATGTGGTTATGCTACCACCGAAGGAGTAATGGAAGATCAGCATGGATAAACATTCCAGGCTCAGAGGGGATTTCAGTTCCAGTGCCCCTAGTCTCTGATTATGCTATGTATTGTACAAAAGAAATAAGATACAAAGTGTGTATGGGCATGCCTCCAATCACGGCCTGATTTTTCTGTCCTGTTTAGACCCTCACCCCTCGTCCTCTCTTCCTCGCCACCACTCAAGCGTAGTATCTGGGCTCGAACACATGGAATGCATGACCCCTGACACCCTCACCCTTGAACAGCGCCGGGAACCTTAGACCAGGCGCAACCTGCTCCTCCGAAATTTGCTCGTTCCCATTCTCTGGCTTCCCGACAACAAACTTGCCAACCTATCACATACGTATTAGCATCTTCCGTCCACTCGTAGATTCGAGGTCGACTTACCTGGATCTCGGTATCCGTAATCGTGCTTCTGCTAACTCGCGCATACCCGGTCCTCTTCAACCCCTTGAACAGAATATACTCGCACCACCTATCCCAATCGCTGGGGTCGATATCCTTCATGCCGCTCTGCTCGCCCACATATGTATTATAGTTGCCTTCAAGTGGCTTCGTCACTAGGTACGACATTAGGATGGCTGGGCGCGGCGTCTCCTTCATGAGATTGGCGAGGTAGATGGATTGCAGACGTCTGTCCTCAGGGTCCTCTTCCTGGCCTGAATGGAACACAAATACGTCGATAAACTCGCCGTAGCAGTCCAGCGTGGCATGAATGGCGGGCGCGAGTTCGCCTTGCGGGGAAGGAAGTAGATGGTGTGTTGAATTGACGATGGGGAATTTGGAGAGCAGGGCGGCACCCCAGGTGTGCTTGTTGGGCCCTGGCCCGTAATCGACGTACATACCCAGGTCCTCGGCGAGGAACTGCGTGAAGTCGCGGTTGCCCATAATGATGCGTTGGAGATCAGATTCGAGGAAGCCGATAACGTCGACTTCGAGTTCTTTGATGAGATCGCGGATCCGGTGTTCAGAAGACCACATATCGTTGTCGATGCCGAAGTGAATGGTCCAGATACCGGCTGTGATGGATTTCTCTTCTGCGTTGTAAGGCGTGTAGTCGTAGCTTGGAAACCGGAGATATGCTATGGAAACTGCGAGGAGCTCGAGGAAGAGAAGTATGTAGATGTAGTAGCTTCGCTGTTTGCTAGCCGCGGGGTTGGCCTTGCCCTTGTATTTTTGGGCTGAGGGGGGAGGTGGTTGAGAAGCGACGGAGAAAACGCCGCATCCAATGCAAAGCATCGTGGCTAGGACGACGAGATCAGTGCGTTCACGAAGAAGAGGGCCACCTGGTACGAAAGCATATGCTACCGGCCAGCAGCCTGCCAAGACGAGAACGTTGTACACTCCGAACCCTGTGCCAAACGTTTGGGCAGGAGAGTGGCGGGCTGCGTGCGAAATGATGACAGGAGCAACGGCCATGAGATAAACTGCAAATGCGAGTGCGCCATAGTATCCCGTCCAGTGGCTTGAGGTGGTCAATACGGCGGCTCCGATTGATCCAATGCCATAAAATGCCCAACTACGTGCAAGACCTGGAGCGAAGAGACCGATGCTGAGACCAAATCCCATGGCAATCAAAGTCCAGGCGCCGTGGGGGACAGCAATAGGACCACGGACGGGATAGCCCTCCCATACCCAGGATATCATTGTGCTAGAATCGGATAAGTGAGTATGTAGAGCAAAAAGTAGGCCGGCAAAGCCGATACCAGTCAACGTGGCAGAGCCTTTTGTGGGACCAGGTGCCGGGATATCTGAACCTGAGCTGGCGGTCGTCCTGGTCGATCTGAGCATAGCAAGAACAGCCAAAGTGAAGCCAACCTTGTTCCATCCGCCATTCGGTCCATGCATCACTGGCCAGATGGGGTTGTTGGTACGGAACGCAAACTTGGCAATACTGGAAGTCAGTAGGCCGAGACAGAACGCTGTGATGCGAGCCTCAAGGCGATGGGATTGAGATCTCTCGGCGAAGAAGGTGGCTGACCAGGATAGGCATCCCATGAAGACACCGAATCCGGCACAGAAAAGACGGTTCTCTGGTGATTTGACGAGAAAAGCGAGCAGACCAGAGAGAGAGAGCAAGTGGCATATCCGAACATTGCGGACAATGATGAAACGGAGAGACTTGATACTGAGAAGAATGGGTGATACGGTGCACAGGACCATGGCTTCGTGGCCAGAGAGACCCATGTGCCACAGGGGGAAATCTAACTCATTAGCATGGTTTAAGCGATTTAGAAAGGCTTCTTACACCACACAGAGAGACCCAGAGCGGTCAGCATGGACCAGAAAACGTACTAACACCGTTAGCAAAGGCCTACAATTATTTTAGGGATACTCACTCCATTGTAGACATCGGCAACGGCATCCAGGAGTTCCGCATAAGAGAACGCCGAACTAAAGACAGCGACGACCTCTTTGTCCTTCCTACTCAAATATCAGGATCTTTCTCTCCGCAGATTTTGTCATGTACACTTACTGTTTTTCTAGAACAGCGTCGGAAACGGCTTTGTTGCCAGCACTATAAAGATACAGAAATCAGAATGTGGCCATGTAACAATTGCATTGTGTGATAGCATGACTATCTACCTCGGGAGCCAGTAGACGTACCCGCGACTGATACCTCGGAGATCCTTCACAACGATCTCAACGTTGGAGAATTCCAGAACTGTGACAGTGTCAAATGCTACATCACTGAGTACTACCAGCCATTCGAAAAGCGCATAAATAGTGTATGCTATACTTTATTAGCATAAGCGAGAGGATCACGTAGGTAGGAAGCATACCTCCAGCAACTCGGTGCACTTTGTGCTGTATGAAGAAGTAGGTCAATGGCACTAACAAGCCAAAGAAAGACCCGGCGAAGAACTTCCGGTACTTCAGAGCCGTGGGATTCCTTGGGGTCAAGGCAAGGCATCCCAAAGTCCACGGAATGGTGGCTACCAGGTACGAGACCATGAAGATGTCGTGCCAGTGATGGTCATCGGTTGATGTGACATATGTCCACCCTCCACAAGTCAACGTTCGGAAGGCACCCACGCCGGCAATGAACTTCGGCAGTGTCGAATTCGGTTTCCGCGTCAAGATATACCAGAGTGCGACTAATCCGAACCGGGGGCCTGCTTATATCTCAGTGTCATTCCCAACACTTTCCTCGAACTTCATACCGGATGTGAGAGCAATAAACACCATAAAGACGGAACGCTCGGGATAGCGGTCTCCGATGGTGGATGACACGGAGGGGAACCACTCTTGTGGGTAGCCCTGCAACATTATCGTTAGTACAACTGTGTGTGTCTGTGTAGAAGGAGTGTACACTAACATAGAACTCATTCTGTACAATCTTATGGTAGTGTAGAGAGCTGAAGAGGTTTAGAAGGGTTCGAGGATTAATCTGGAAGGAGAGCATTACAGCCCAACCACGAGTGCTCCTAAGAAGGCAGCTGTGCATTGATTAGATACATGCGTCCCTAGAAGAAGAGGGAAACTCACCATAGGCCATAAACGTATGCAAATATGCTACCCATTTCCCGTTGATCTGTAACCACATGTGAGCATCCGGAGCTGGGAGAGGTGAGGGCCACCTACGGTCGCAACGACATCTCCGTCTTTGATTTTGGGTGCCATGATCAATAAGTACGGGTGACTTCAAGAAGGAGCCCCCCTTCAAGAAGGAAACAAATTGAATGAGTGTAGAGAATTGAGGATTTGAAGATTCCAAGTTCACACGTCAGACGCGTCTCCTGAGAGATGCAGGGTGACACCGGCCCGACTAAGGTCCGAGCCGAGGCGGAAAGTCTACGCGAACCTCTGAAGAATTTCTTGGACTGGAACTTTTCATCCTCACAACGACAACTACAACATGGCCGGACCGAGCGACAAGGCGCGGTTTTATCTCGAGCAGCATGTTCCTGAACTGAACGAGCTCGAGCGCAAGAAGATATTCACAAGGGTCCGCCTTCGAATGATCCATCGCTTTTCTTGCTGCTAACACTTTGTGCAGGAAGAAATCAGCTCTATTGCGAAGAAGCGGTCCGACTTTGAACATATCATCAACGCGAGAGGATCACATCCATCTGACTATGTCCGCTACATCCACTACGAAAAGAACCTGGACGCCCTCCGCCGAAAGCGAATCAAGCGACTCGGCGTCAAATCCACAGGCAGCGGCCACAAAAATATATTTTTCATATACAATCGCGGCGTCAGGAAGTTCTCCGGAGACCTAGGGCTATGGATGCAGTACATAGAGTTCGCGAGGACGGAGAAGGCGTACAAGAAGCTCAACGAGATTTTCACAGCAGTGGTTCGACTGCACCCCACCAAGACCGCGCTCTGGATTTACGCTGCGAGATACTTCATGGACACCCAAGCGGATATCACCAACGCGAGGAGCTATATGCAACGTGGACTTAGATTCTGCAAGAATTCGGAGAACCTCTGGCTTGAATACGCGAAATTGGAGACAATATACATTGGAAAGATCGCAGGACGGAGGAAAATCCTAGGATTGGACATTGACCGCACACAGAAAGTGGCAGATGAGGGTTTCGATGCGGATATGATCACCCTTCCAGATGTTACCGCTGAAGATGTGAATCCCAGCCTAGGCAAGGAAGATGGAGTTGACGAAGAAGCGTTGCAGAATCTTGCATCTACGCCAGTTTTGACCGGGGCCATTCCAATAGCCATCTTCGACTCTGCCATGAGCCAGTTTCACAATGATCCGGCGCTGGCGGAAAATTTCTTTGCCATGTTTGCGGAGTTTGATCAGGTGCCCAGTGTCAGGCGCATTCTACAGCATGTGCTTGATCGTCTCCAGCAAAGCTCTCCTACTTCTGTTAGCACCATCATCTGCACTTTCCAAATGAAGCTATTCGGCATTCACCCTACCTCGCCCAACTTCCCTCCTGCACTGGGAGATTCACTAGAGCTGCTTAACACCGCCATACAAGAGCACGTGGGATTCAAAGCTCGGCTCTCTGAATTTGGTATTCGGCAAATCATACCCCTTCTACGGGCAACCGAGGAGACGGGTGAGCCAGCTCTGCGAAAGGTTCTGGCTTCGAGTCTGCGAAAATACTCGCGATCTCTGGAAGACATCGGGACGGGAGGCAATGGAGATGCCATAGTCGAAGTTGTCAAGTCACTGCAGCAGGCAGGCAAAAAAGAAGACGCGAAAAGACTAGTTCAGTCTAGCCAGAGGCAATGGGGTGCCAACGAGGGCCTCCTGCTACTCCAAACATCTCTGAACACTTACTCCAAACATCTCTGAACACTTGAACGTTCAAGGACCTCTGGACCTCATAATCAAATAAAGCCCGCCTCGAGTAGAGCCCGCTGCTTTCCGTACTCAGCCAAGTACATGTCACCACCAATATCATTCCAGGTCAACTTCGTCGTTGCATTGTTTCTTGCAGCACATGGATTGCACGTATAAGTAGGATGACTCCAGGGCTAAGTCTCAATCATAACTCTGACCTCTCCTCGAGCTCTTCTTGGCACTGTGTTGCTTCTTGCTCTTCAATCGATACTCGTTCTCGGTCTTTTGCCTAGAATCTTATCAGAATGGATCAGACGAATGGCCGAGTAACCCACAGGTTCTTCACGCGCTTCGATTGCTCTGCAGACGTCTCTCCCGGCACCGCGTTCCGTCCCGCTTCGACAACCATCTGGTGGAGCCTTGCATAGCAACTGTGCGCATTGTCAACCTGCTTGCGGCTGTCATCGGCCTGGATGATGATGTTATTGGATCTTGGGGCAATGTAGCGGGAGGTCCTAATTTCGGAATGTAAGGCGGTGGGGATGTACTTCAACAAGCCCTCGAGGGGCACTTGTAGTGTAGCTTTAGAATTGACTCTTGTGGACACTTAGAACCAGGATTGCTCTCAGACGGTATTTGCGTACTTGTTCACGTTCTGCCCGCCGGGCCCTGAAGACCGGCTGAAGCTCATCTCGCCAATACTTTTGGGAATCGTCTCAGCGTGGAGATCGTTCAGCCATTTCCGCGCGGCTTGCAGCTCCTCGTCGCTAGCTTCATTGGTGTTTCTCGCGGCGGCCAAGCGCCGGGTTGTTGTCTGCGCTTGTGGCCGCCGTGCAATGAAGGATAAAAAGACCGGACGCGCAGAAAGTATCCGCATCGTTGAGGTGAAATCCCGTGCCAAAATGGCATTGACAGTGATTCCGGCTCGACATGTCCATGCACAGCAGTCTGCAGAAGAAAAGTGGAGCAGAGCGCAATAGCGGTGGGCCAATAGGAAGACGCCAAGCGCGAACATTAGAAAAGCTCTTGCCGCAGCCTTGCGCCTCCATCCCCACCAACCTACAACCAAACCTTCACCAGCCCGTCTACCCTCCTCTCCCTCCCTCCCTCCCTCCATGCTTTGCTGAATCTCCCTATCGCATCCCCATCAGAATCTGCTTATACTCTTTGCGCCCGCCAAATGACGCGCTGACTGGACAATTGCTGCACTGATCTCTCTGCTCGCACAGGACCCCACCTCATCTGCTGTCGCGCGCCGTACAACAGCCAACCCCGTCGCCCTGCCGCGGCCGGCGCACTGTAGATGAATTGAGTTGATCCTTCCCCTGTGGCTTCTTCACCTTTCAACGCGCTCCGCAGGCGCCCTGGCTTAGCATATATGATATCCAGCCCACCGCAAGAGGCAGAACAAATCCGCGGCAAGACCTTGACGCCAGAGTCGCCGAAACCCCTTCACTATCCCTCGCCCTCCAATATTCCCATTCTTGAAAACCAGAACGACCCAATGTTCAATGAACCCCCGCTCAGCAGCGGCACTCCCGCGTCCTTCCAGTCGTACCCACAGCAGACGCAGACGCCGAGCGCCCACTCAAACAACTCGTACTACGCCGACCCACAGCAGCAGCAACAACCACAGCAGCAGCAGCAGGCCTCGCCACCCAGCTACCAGCATGGGGGCGCACAGGGCGTTATAGGCATGGCGTACTCGCAACCGACGGCGTACGGCGGCGGACAGGCTCAAGATACATCATCAATGCACAATTTTGCATCGCAGCATCAAGCGCCCGCTTCGTTCTTCAGTGAGGCTATGTCCGCGCCCGCCCAAGACACTCGATCTGCCTACCCATCGTCGTATGACTCCAACTCATATCCCGCCCACCAGACCCAAGCCCAGCCCGCCCAGCCTGCCAATGGCAACCAGTATTCCACACAGCCCAACGCCGATAGCGGTGTCAACTACCAAGCCTTACTGGACTCCTTGTCTCCTCCTGCGAATAGTGGTTTCGCTGACCGTCATGCTGCCTTAATGTCTGCCCAGCCCACTCAGCCGCAGGGCCATGCTCCCGCCTCTTCGTTGCCAGCGGCTCCAAATCTACCCGCCCGTCCTCCTGCACAAGAGAAACCTGCCACACATCCGAACTATAATCCCAACGATGACATCCGGTCCTACCATCCACATAGCCAGAAGCCGTCGAATGCCCAGTCCCGAGGCCCTAATCAGTTACAGCCATTGAATACACGTGGCGGGGGCAACTCGTCTATGGAAAATCTTTCTTCAGCGCGGTCACATCCCAGCCCGAGCACCCCAGGGTATGGTCAGCGGCAATCGGTGGATCATCGAAGCGAGACTCCCGATGACGAAGATGCTCGTTGGCCGCCGGAGATCAATCGAATTTACGAGGATTTTCTTGAAGATGAGAGAAAGTTCGTGACAGATGGCCAATGGGACCAGTTTCCAATGGGTTCACGTCTCTTCATTGGCAATTTGCCAACTGAGAAAGTCACCAAGCGGGACATCTTTCATCGATTCTTTCGCCACGGTAAACTAGCGCAAATATCGATAAAACAGGCGTATGGATTTGTGCAGTTTCTAGACTCCAGTTCGTGCTACAAGGCGTTGCACGCGGAACAAGGACAGGTAGTACGCGGAAGGAAAATGCGTAAGTCGGTTCGCCTTAGATTGATAACGAAACCTAAGCGATACAGATCTCGAGATTTCCAAGCCTCAGCGGAATACCAAAAAAGCGGACAGTAGTGCCAATGAGAGAAATTCAGGTGCACGCCGACGCTCGCGTTCGCCAGATTACACCAGGGGAGGGGTCGTAGCCCAGCCAAAGAATGATCGATACTCAGGAAGCCAGGCTGCCATCTCACCTAGGGATAGAGACAATCGCCGCTTCCGGGACGACTATCGTCCCATGCGTTCTCCATCGCCACCACGTGGTGGTCGTGGTGTGCGGGGAAGGGACAGGAGTCGTGACCGGTACGATGCACGGAGACGGAGCAGATCGAGGTCTCCACGGAGATTCAGGAGCCCATCTCCGCAGCGGGAGCTTGAAGACGATCTACCTCTTCCACACAGAGCACCAGAGCAAGTCCCGGATGTCCAAGTCCTGGTTGTCAATGAAGGATTGCCTCGGTAAGCTCATTCGATCATCTTGATGATCACATACTCATTTTTCAATAGTGATTTCATCCATTGGGTTGAAGATGAATTCCGGAAGGCATCGCTTCGCATTGATGTACTCATATTGAGTCCGCGTCTCTCTGAGGCAGCTGTAGTACGGAGGCAGATAGTAGAAGGAGTCCTGGCTATTGTGAAACTAAACGTTACGTCGGTAACCAAGAGCAAGATCAACCTCCAGGTCTTTGACCGACGAGGCGGTACTGGCAGTGTTCAGTTCAATGGTATACACTACGAGCAGATTCGAGCTAGAGCACACATTAATTCTTGACAGAATATGCCGACCTGGAACCGGCCACCGCTGCTGCTCTAGTCAACAATGCGAAGCTCACGCACTCCCAACCCGCCCAACAGCCGCCACAAGCTCCTACATATGGCTATAACTACAGCATCCCTCCTGCTGCAGTGGCACCTTATGCGAATGGCCCGCCGCCCAATGCATACGCCCCTACTCCTGCCCCTTCCAATGCTCCAACTCAGGATCTCTCTAACCTGATTTCCTCGCTGGACTCTAATGCCCTTCAACAGTTGTTGGGAGCAATGGGACAAGGACAAAATACCATAGCCCAGAATCCGCAACCTCCATCGGCTGTGCTTACCGCTGACCTTGCACGGTTGCTTGGATCAGTGTCGGCGCCAACCCAGGCTCCGGCATATGCAGCGGCAGCGCAACAGAGTTATCAGAATCCGTACCAGAATGCAGCGCTTGCTTCATATCTCGGCGGCCAGCAACCTGCTCCAGCCGCCCCGCCTGTTCAAGCTCCAGCCCAGAATGGTCAGCCAGACATGAACGAGATCATGGCTCAGCTCGCGAAGTATCAGCGCTGAATTTTGGGGGATTACCTTCTTCTTTCTACGACAGCGTTCTCGGCAACGGCATTGTTGGTTGGGCTTGGTTAACGGTAAATAATAGATAATGGGCAAATTTCCACTACAGTTAATATTCATGAATCAATTAATACCTTTCAACGTGATGCAAACCGATATGCGCTAGAATCAATTAGTGGGCTCGGTACCCGAGAAGTGCACGACGCGGTATGATGACATCGTGGTTAGGTGATCAACCAACACGACATTTTTCTATCGCGTTTCTGAGTCAACAGAACTCAATATCACACCAATTCTCTAGATCATGAAACCGCGGCCTCTGTCGCTGCTAGCGATACCTAGTCGACAGCCTAGAAGCGCTCTAAACGTACAATGTCATCGCCAATTTCACCTCCATCGACTGGCCGTCTTACCGTCTCTCACCCAACCCCAGTGGCATGACCGTTCCGTTACGACATCGATACATCCGTACCTTCCGCGATCTCAATTCCTTCGACATGCATCATCCTCCAACGCAGCCGCCGTAAAACCGTCTCCGTCTTCAGCAGTCCACACGAACCCGAGCAAGCCTAAATCCCAGATCGCCGCCTCTACCAGGCTTACCACCTCCCACGCGCCCCTACGAACAGCGGAAGCGAGCGAGAAACTCAATCCACCGCAAGAAACATATGCGCCGGAGCTCAACCTGCCAGAGCAGAAACCAGGCCAGGGAAAGCTGAAATGGCTCTTCCACGCGGGGAGGGCATACATTGCGTTCTACAAAGGCGGCATTAAGAATGTGCGGTCCACGGCCTCTCTCGCAAAATCCATTCGCGCAAAAGCACAAGGGCGGAAGGAGGAGGACGTGTTCACTCGCGCGGAGTGGCAGATTGTGCGGAGGAGTAAGCGGGATATGCTGCGGCTACCGGCTTTTGGAATACTGGTATTGCTGCTAGGGGAATGGCTGCCTCTGATCGCGCTATACATCACACCCGTGATCCCAGAGCCTTGCCGCATTCCTGGGCAGACAAAGCGCTCGCTGGAGAAACAGGAGAAGCGGAGGAGAGAGCGGCAAAGAAGGTTGGGTCTTGATGCTGCAAGACTGGTTGGGACAGACCGCAAACCAGGTATTCCGCGGTCCATGAATGCTGTGCCGGCGGTCAATTCTGTAGGACCTGAGGACGTAGATCGTTTGGATTTGTTCTCGCTGCTCGCGCTTTCTACGAAGCTCGACGCGCATTCTAAATTTTGGGACTTTGTGTTCCTCACGCCGCCGAAGTCGATCTTGAGATGGGATGTGGGAAGGAAGTTGGCTTATTTGCGTAAAGATGATGGGTTGATTCAAAGGGATGGCGGGTGGCAAGGGCTAGGAAAAGAGGAGGGGAAGAGGGCATGTATTGAGAGAGGGATCAATGTCCTCGGGCGTAGTGATCAAAACATGCGAAATGATCTAGCTGCGTGGTTTGCGAAGCGGTAAATCCAATTGATGGCGGGAATGTACAACAATGTCTTGAGGTTTAGGGGATTAGGTGATATGGCTTGTATGAGTAGATATTATGATAGACATGCTACGCGTTGTATATAGTAACATGCTAAGTGTCTCGTGAAGTGAACTCTTTGTAAACGGGCTAGTATTGAAGGAGGAATATGATGTTGTCCAGCTGTCTCTACGTGGGATACTTGTGCCACCCTTGGCAACTACAACAGTTTCGCAAAGACAATCTAATCCTTTCTCACTTATACAAACTCCTTCGCCCTTCTCAATGAAACCATCAAACACGCAAGAGCCCTTGATCTCTACCATGATCAAATCAGCAACAGTCGCAAAGCAAGACATCTCATTTCCAGTAAGATGAGAGTCCGCAGCATCACCACCAGAATAACTTTGATCTACAAATCAGCCACACATTGTGGCTAAGGCGTTGAATGGCCACGAACAACTCAGCTCTCACCGCCTCATGAAATATTGGAAGGATCGCGGTAGCTCAGCCATCCGGCAGAGCAAAGACTTTTGCGCCCAGCGTGGTGGGTGTCTGTCGAACCCCTCTCGCGGCATGGCACAGATCGAGTCGTCGAGAGCCTCGGTATGGGGAAACCCTGCGACCCATCGCCCAAAACCCAAGGGCCCGATCCCTCCTCTCGGGGCACGCCAGCCTCATCGAACACGTCAATATGGAGTTGTTCCTGGATTCTGACTGCATCCCGGGCCAAAGCCAGCCACCGCCTCGCGTGTATTGTCGCATTCGGCCCAGAGCGAATCATAGAGCTCCGCGTTGACGCGGCGCCCGTCACTTGCACCTCATGACGACTTCCCTGGCTGCTCTAGAGCTCGAGGGCTGGCGGAGAGTGACGCGGGAACAGGACCACGCGAGTCCCGAATCGCCTTGGTTCGAGCGTGAGGAGAGGGGAAATTCGATGTCAGCAAAGGCCGTGGGCAGGAGGCTTTTGCGGAGGCTCGGGGGGGCGCAGTGAGGAATTGGATGGCGCATCCTGTCGATCGAGCATTTAGGAGAACGCGGGCCCCATGGGGGAAAGGCTAGGGTTCTTTGTTTGCTTTCGTTTCTGACTTCAGTTCGTCTTTTGTCGTGACGACTGACGCTCGAGGACTTTTACTGCTCTCGCAAACATGTTTACCTCCGGCATCCTCAAGCTTGCGGCAATAGTAGGCGTCGTTGGAGCTGCTTCCTACACCCAGAACTCATCGCTACCGACCATCGACCTTGGATATCAGCTTCACCAAGCTTCAAGTTTCAACGTTTGTCCTCCTGTTGTTTTCAATTGCATCATCGGTGGACGAGGATAGGCAAGGATAGGCAAGGCTAACTTTGAATAGGATACGGGACGCTTCTACAACTTCTCTAACATTCGTTACGCTGCCCCGCCAGTTGGAGATTTACGCTTTGAGGCTCCCCAATACCCTGAGATAAACCGTTCTACTATCCAAAATGGCAGTGTCGGGCGGTATGATTTCTTCCTCTCCAAGAAATACGAGGCCAATGTCTGACTTGGTGTAGAATCTGCCCTCAGGCCAATCCAGCGTGGAGCAAGGAAGCTACAACGCTCCTTACCAATATCCTACTTGGCCTTCCCAACAACAACACGACGCCCTACACACCGCCAACCGTAAACGCATCAACGGTTCTCCCACCGCAGGATCCGCGAGTATCAGAAGATTGCTTGTTCCTCGACGTTTTCGTGCCTGAGAAGATCTTGAAGTCCGCGGGCAGTGGCTACGGTGCGCCCGTGCTAGTTTGGATCTACGGCGGCGGATACGTCAATGGAGACAAAAACGAGAATCCCGCCGGTCTTCTCGCAGCCAGTGGAAATTCTTCCGAGGGAGAGGTCATTTACGTGGCGATGAATTACCGACTCGGTGCGCTGGGTTGGAGTTCTGGTCCTTCGTACCAGGCGGAAGGTGGCGTCAGTAATTTAGGATTGTTGGATCAACGTCTGGCGCTTGAATGGATCCAGTCCTATATTGGTCAATTCGGCGGCGACAAGCACAGAGTCACGGTGTTCGGAGAGAGTGCAGGTGGAGGTTCCATTATGCACCAAATCACCGCGTATGGAGGACTCAAGGGCCCTGCTCCGTTCCAGCAGGCGATCCCGCAATCTCCAGGCTGGCTCCCAGTCTCGTCAAACCTCCAGCAGGAAGATTCCTATCGCCATCTTCTGAATCTCACGAACAGCTCCTCGCTTGCCGATCTCCGGGCCTTGTCATCGGAAGACATCATCCGCGCAAACACTCTGCAGATATTGCAGAGCCCGTACGGCGGTTATACGTATGGTCCAGTGGTCGACGGCAGCATCTCTCCCGCCCAACCAGGCCAGCTCCTCGCCCAAGGCCGCTTCGACAAGAGCGTGCGCGTCATGGTGGGCCACAACTCAAACGAAGGAACATACTTCACGCCCGCATACATCAATTCGACGGCCAACATCGCCAAGCAGCTCCGCGGCACATTTCCCTACATACCGGACGCGACCCTGGAGTACATCACCGGGACCCTGTACCCCGAAGTCTTCGACGGCACCTATCCCTACACCAACGAATACGCCCGCGCCGACCTCCTCGTCAGCGAGGCAATCTTCACCTGCAACACAAACTACCTCTCGACCGGCTTCCACAACAAGACATACTCGTACCTCTTCGCCGTCCCGCCCGCCTTCCACGGCTTCGACGTCGCATACACCTACTTCGAAGGCGGCGCCGCCTCGCCCCTCAACCCACTCGCGGTGCGCAACCGCACCGTCGCCATCGCCCTCCAGGACTTCATCACGTCGTTTGCAAAGGACGGCGTGCCCCAGGCCCCCGGAATCACGCATTTCAACATGTACGGCAAGGATGCACGGGTGCTGGAGCTGGACGTCACGGGCATCGAGGAGACGAGGGATTCCAACGCGAATAGTAGGTGCAGTTGGTGGCAGAAGGCGCTGTATTCGTGATGCGGAGGAGTTGTTTGTGCAGTTTTCAGGGGGGAAGGGGGGTAAAGCTCATAAGAAGAGGTGTGGGAGGTGCATCCCTGGTAATGAGTGACGACGTGCGAGCCTTTGTTATCTCCCTAGCTACATAGATGTGCCTCGGAGAGAAGCGGATAATGTTAATGATTTTGAACTTTGTTTATCGGCGCCATGGTGAATGTGGAAATGTAGTAGTAACCTCGTTGTATTACGCTCGATGTAAGCCAGGGAATGTAATGACGAAGACACTCGGAGCTTGCTCGTGTGCAAAAAGGGGTTTTGGTCATGGGCTAAGCTCTGTGAGGGGGGGTTTTGTCTCCTCGGGCAGATGCAGAAGTGCTCTGTGCCCTTGTCTAGATTGGCTTGGAGGGCAGGTCTCGATATACTACCTTCTTCGTGGGGCAGTACAAGACCCCGGTGAAGAAGAAGCGGAAGTAGGATGTTGTATCCAGAGGTACCAACCCCTCCCCAGTCAAAGACCAGGGGATCCACGGTAGAATGCAAGCGGAGGGGGATATCGCGCCGACACTGGCATTACGACGAGTACTAGTATTTGCTCTACATAATTTATAGCGGCTCCGACATGCCAAGTTCAAGATGGGGTTTGGGGTTGGTGGGTGAGATTGATGCCATGACCCTCAGTCGAGATCCTAGCAGGGTCCTAGACCACCATCGGGGAGGGTTGGAAATTAGCCAGAGCATGAATTGGGGGGGGGGATGGAAATATGGCTGGCCTTCTTCCACAACGGGACACTTTCCACTGTGTCGGAGTGATTGCAGAGTATAGCATCTTGGTCGGTGGCACCCCGAGTCCCTGCGTTGTGCACCCCGATGGCCGGCTTTCAAATCCATACGGTAATGCTGAACAACCAACTTGTTCGAAGGGGTTCGAAATCTCTACATCGGCATCATTGCGGGCCTAGTACGATTCCCCGTCTACTGATAGGAATTGCAAGCCTAGGACCCCCGAAGCGGGAGGACGCCCGCCACGGCGGTATCGTATCGAGAAACTACCCGCCCTGGGGAGGCACACGGACATTCCTGATCATGGGGATGGAATCACATGTACAGCGTCTTTCGAGGCGTGGGTTGGGCGCCAGGCGGCTCCTGAGTCGTAAAGAGCCGGTGGTGGGTGGGTGGTGGTGGCGTTCTCTGTTGCATGCCCAGCTGCGGTTGAATGGCCATCCACGTCCATATGTATGCAGCAGTGATCCCATCACAGGGTTGTAGATGCGGACGCGACCCCGCAAAGCGAAGAGATGATGCAAGTGATTGCGAGATGGCTTCGCACTGGCCAGTAGTTTGGAGCCCTGGGGGATAGGGGGGGTTATAGCTTGGAGTGAGAGAATTGGAATTGATAATGTGGGGTAGCTGTGAAACGTGGTGGGGATAGGGGATAGAATGTTGGTGTATTCTTGGACCGGAGTTGATGAGTTGAGGGATGGTACGTTATGCGGTTGCAAGAGGCCAAGTTCTGGAGAGCTACTGAGATGGTGCTTCGAGCTCTCGCTGTGCCTCCTCGTCAGTGTATCCTTGAGCATGAAAGGTTTCGCTATGCTCCAAGTTTGCACGTCAGAGTGAGTCCTTCAGGCATGATATAAATGTCCTTCTATCAGATACAATATGTTTAAGTAGGGATCCTGATTTGCTGTGTAGAGGGCCTCGTGGTCTTGCACTGAGACAAGCATGCATAATACCTTGAGCCGATGCTAAACCTAGTAGCTTGGTACGTGCTTGTGAGGGAGGTTTTAAAGTTCTCGCCAATCGTCGTGCACAAGCAAAGGCAATCGCAACCCCAGGTTCTACCACTACACTGTCTGATATAAGATCTCCCTGTATACATCTGTAGCTGACTGGTATCTAGGCGGGTTTGGGGGAAGTTCAGGCACCCAATTGGAAAAAAAGGAAGTGAGGATGTGGGTTTGGGATAGAGGATGGAGGGGTGGTGAGGGGTGGCAGGTGTTTGAGGTGCACGTGAGGCGCTTGGCTGGTTTATGCGGGGCGTGACGTGTGATATCGAAGGGGACGAACGCGAATCCGAAAGGGACAGCCGAGGATGTGTGGTGGTATTTGTTGGAAAGGGCTGCTGGGTCTGAATGCATGTCATTGCGAGAAGTTACAAACGTGCTGGATCCAGACCAACGTGGAGAGGATGTAAAGACAAAAGGGCAAAACCGGTGATGTGGCGAACCAAGACATGGAGTACGTAGTGCTCAGGTACCACGATCAATGCTGTGCAACCACACTCTGGTGGTGGAAATGGCTCTTCCAGGGTTGAATACGGCGGGAATGCCGCGTGACCTGTCTAGATCTCAACCTTCGGTCGCAGCCGTTGAGATGACCTGCCAACCAGTTCCCAGGGACAGCAAAAGCAATATCGAAGACCAAGCGCGAGACTTGGGGAAAAAGAAGCACACGCTTGGACATGGGCAGATAGACACACTGCTGCCAAGCGCCGTGTCTCACAGCCGCGAGCTGTGCTCTGGCGCGAAACACTGTGTTTGATGGCGTAGTATAGGAGGCAGACAAGTCGCTGTGGGGATGGCCAGCCAATGTGCTGCTCGCACATGGCCGCGTACCTGAGGTTGCTTCTGGCGGCGATTGCTGCGGCTGCCCTATCACCTCTGCTGCTCATTTCTCGGATTCTCGTTCATTTCTCGAAGCCTCAGGGCGACGGGCGCAGATTGGCTGGCGAGGCTATACCGGCGTGCGAAGGCCATGGGTTGTCCGAATGGGATCGCGCGGGCTCCGCAGTGGGCGATTCGATAGCGCCTGTCTTGGTCGACGGTCCCTGAATCTGCCCGGGGCAAGGCAAGGGACGCAGCCCAGGGCACGACAACTGCTGACCCAAGCTCCAGGGGCGGCCTTGCACCTCATTCGCTGCGCGCCCGCCGTCGTGGTGTTTCAAGAGGTTACACGCTGCAGACTGCGGGCGAGGCACTGGGAGCTGCAGCAGCGCCGTCGAGAGCGGCGACGAGAGGGGGCGAGGAGCGCGCCAGCTGTGCAGCGGGCCCCGGGACGAGCGTGCCTGTGAGCCTGTGTAGGTGCCATAGCAGTACCTGGAGGTACCTGTGTGTGCCCGTCCAGGTGCTGTTTGCGCCTGAGTCGTGGTCGTGGGCGCCGTGGCCAGGAACACCCCGTTAGCTCCGCTGGGGCAGCCATCTTGGATGCCCCCCCCCTCCCAGCTTCTACGCAGGCACTCGATAGTAGAGCGCATATACTTTGCAAGAATATAATCAACGCGTGCACCCGCCGCGAAGGGCGCTCCTCCAAGTCTCCCCTCCGCCAGCACCAGCACGCACGCCGCCCTCCGCCTCCGGAATTGGCTTGCATCGGTCCGCCGCCGCAACGCCCACAACTCACATCGCCGTCCGGGCGTAGCGACGTGCTCGCTGCCAATGCAGACCCGTTGTTAGAGCCCCCTGACACCAAACAGCCGAGTCTCCAGCTCTCCTCACGACGACCGCGCAGAACGATCCGCGAATCTCACCACTTGCTTCTCGCCCGTGTCATGCGCGCCGTCTGTCGTCGTCCTCTTCTCGCATCGCAGGTCCCCCAGTGCTGGCTTCATCACCTCCACCGGGGCCAGCCAGACGCGCACCAAGCCGCCGACGCTGCAGCCCGCAATTGAATCTGCAGCGTCCCGACGCCGCCTGCCGCCTCCGCTCTCACGAATAGCCAGCACTGTCCTTCCCAATTGTGCCCGATCCAGCACCGCGGGCCTGCAGCCTCTTGTTCCCCGTACGCGCCGCCCCGGAGAATGCCAGCGTGCCCCGGTGCAGCGACCACGCCCTCCAGCCCCGACCTCTGAACGCCAGACACCACGAGCACCATGGCCGACCTCAGCAGCTCCAGCGACCCGCGCGACGAGTCTCCGCCAACCACCCCCACGGCGCCCTCGAGGAAACACAAGACGGCCGGGGGCATGCGCTCCCTCAACACCCGCCCGGCCCAGCACGAGACCTTCTTCGACGACGCTACCCCGGTCGACAACCACAATCTGAAGACGGGCCCGGCAGAGCACACCAGAGTGCGGGACTCGCACGATCTGTCCTTCGCCGACGGCACCAGGGACTCGGTTGTCGACAACATGCTGCTTTCCTTGGACCAGCTCCCGGCAGCCTTGTTCAGCGACCCTGCTACCCTGTATTCCAACTTCGACAACGACGACTTCTTGCTAACGGAAAATCATTATCCACCCCCGCGGCCGACCCGCCACCGGGGCCATACCTATGCCTCGTCCCAATCATCCGACTACGACGTCCACATCGACGACACCTCGTCCCGCTACTCGAGCCACCATTCGCGAGGACGGAGGAGCAACAGCAGTAATAACATTCCGAGCGGGATGAGCCGAAAGGGAAGTCTAAGAGGAGGATACCCCGGCGTGCGGGACAAGCCATCAAACGGCATGTTTGGAGAGTTTCAACACACAAGTCACACGCGAAGCGGCGGCGCCAAAGGGAGCAAGGGCAGCGGGTCGTCGAGCATGGATTTTGGAGCTGCAGGCGTTTTGGGTACTCATCGTCTGGGGTTGGGAAACCGCTCCGCAAGCTTCGACCAAGGAAACTCTCGGATGCCGCCCTTGAAGACGGAATCTATTTTGGATAGGAGCAGAGCCGCCCATCAGAACTATCACCACGACTATGAGGCCGCTCCCGAACCCACCATTCCGGCTGGTCCCAGGCGAGTCCAGGAACCACCGCAGTCCCCCATCGGATACCCACCTCAGCCCTCGTACGCACCCCCACAAGCTCCAGTCCCCCGCCGCAAAGGGAGCATTCGATCGACGACCAGCAGAACGTTGCGAAAGAACAAGAGCCAGGCTGAGCCGAACATGCGACTCCAGGCACAGGAATTTGTCAACGCCAGCAATCTCCGAGACTTGCCCCCAATACCAGCGTTCCAAGACCCACCTGCCCCATCACCAACCGTGGCTACGCGCAAACATGCGCTCCCGTCCCCATCCACTCCCATCACCACACCAAAGGAGAAGCCGGGGTTCTTTAGGAGGGTCTTCGGCGGGGGCGGCTCGAAGAATCAGCCGCAAGTGTCGAATTCCTCACTGACGTCCAACACCTCTCACCTCGAATCATCGCCCGCCTCTTCTTACAATCGCCCGGCCGAAATTGATTCCATTCATTCCCATGCGCGCCCGCGAACAACACCCAGCGGCTCTAATCATATTGCCTCCCAACTCAAATCGGCACCCAAAGCTCCCCAGACGGCCAATTCGGCACATAAAGAGTCCCAGCAGCCCGCGCCGCCCACACTAGCGAAGAAGCACTCGTCCTTCTTCCGGCGGCGGAAGAAGTCGATTACGGAGAGCTCGAAACCTCCCGTTATGGCGCTCGAGTTCCGACAACCACCAAAAGCAGAGGTTCCCATTGCACAGCCCAGTCCAAGTCTCAGCAGTCTGCGTAAGGTGATGAATCCGTATTTGACGGACCAAGAAACCCCGGTAGAACGATACCACGATCCTCGGGACCGGTCTGCAGGCGAGAGCAGGGCAGCGGGTGAGAATTCAAACGGGTTCTCGCCAGGTTATAAACCTCATAGAGATGCAACGGTCCGCACGGTTAAGACAGGCTCTCGTGAGAATGACAGCACGCCTCCGTCCTCGCGAGGCGAGCAGGTGAAGGCCATGCACACGCTCAGCACCAGCAGCCCCAAGCTGAAGCTGAAGATGAAGCACGGCAAGACGACATTCGGCAACGCCCACGAAGAGACCTTCCTGGCAGATAGCAGTAGCTGCAACGAGGACCGTAGTGGTCGCGTGACGCCGTCGGGCGAGAAGAGTGCAGCGGGCGGCGTGGATGAAACGCGCAGGCCCAAAACCAGCCCCATATCCACTTCGTTTGGCCAGTTCCCGAACGACGGAAAGAGCAACCGCGACCGCCAGCCCAGCGTCGGCGACAAACGCGCCGCCATGCTGAGCCCCGAAACAGCCGACGCGGGTGCCGCTCCTACCACCGGGACGTCGCCGTCGCAGTCTGCGTCCGAGGTCGAGGATGAGGGCTGGGTCATCACGGCGCCGGCGAAGGCACAGCAGACATCTGGCCGGCAGAAGAGCGCGAGCAGGTCGAAGCGTGTCTGGCTGGAGCCCACGTCGTCGGAAGAGAACCTCGACGAGGCCGGGCACATGGCGCTTCCCTTGGAAGGCGCGAACTCATCGCAGAAGCCATCCGAGAAGACATCCCCCACCTCGGCGGAAACCCCATCAAGCGACGTCTTCCACTCGGCCTCAAGTCTGCCAGTCGTGCACGTCGAGAACCACGAATCCGAGTCTGACAACATGCCCGCCATCATTGAGCACCGTACGCACGAAACTGAGCCCACAGAGGCAGACCGAACGCGTGCACGCATGATATTCACCGGTGACGACCCTTCTGGGAAAGCACAGGCGGCTACTATTCTGGGCGACGTCACTGTGGCTAGCACGCGCATGCGGAAGGCGTACATGGAGCTGTTCGACTGGTCCGGCTTCAACATCCTCTCCGCCATGCGAGACCTGTGCGGTAAGCTTGTGCTGAGAGCAGAGACGCAGCAGGTTGATCGAATCCTCATGAGCCTATCCGAGCGATGGTGTGAATGCAACCCCAACCACGGCTTCAAAGCAATGGGTAAGAGCTCGGCTGCCCCATCCATAATTGATCTTTAGCTAACTTTCTGCAGACGTTGTGCACACCATTTGCTACTCCATCTTGCTTCTCAATACTGACCTGCATGTCGCCGACATCGAGTCGCGGATGACTCGCAGCCAGTTTATCAAAAATACACTGCCAACCATTGTCCGCGTGTGTAGAGAAGCTATCAAGGATGCTGCCGACGAGACGTTACGACCTCAATCTACCCAGTTTAGGCGAGGGTCGATTCCTTGGACCGACAAATCAGAGCCAAACTCACCTGCGGCCGAAGCCACGACATTCCCGGCCGAAGTCTCTGATGAGCCCCTAGAAGGCAGGAGGGCTCGCAGCCGTCTTTCGGTCAAGCCTCCTCGCAGCGGTTCAGAGGGCCTACTATCGACAGACTCAGCTGGTGCAGAAGGCAATACCCTCATCAATGCTCCATATACTGGGCCCATGAAAGGATGGGAGTATCAGATTGAATTGGTCCTGAAGGAGTTCTATAATACCATTCGACACCACCGACTGCCTCTCCACGGCAGTTCCTCTCTTCAGGTCCACGAACAGCAGTCATCCAACAACCTCTCTGTCAGCGGCATGTTGCGACGCACCCCTAGCGTCCTGAGCAAGGCACCTTCCGAAAATATGAGCTATCGAGGTCGATCACAGACCGACTTCAGGAGTATGGGCAACCGCTGGGTCTCCAAGACACGGTCAAGACCCAGGTTGTATCCGACATCCACGGTAGCGTCGAGCCGAACCAGCTTGGAAGACGGGTCTGTTTGGAGCCCCGCAGGTTCGAGCTCCTGGAGCAGATATTCCTATGGGAAGACCCAAACGTCCATGTCGATGGACTCCCTCGGCTCTCACTTCGCCCATGGAGACTACCAACAAGCCATTGGATTTGCAAACGCCCTCAGCCAAGCCATTATTCGCGAGGAAGGCATATCCATTACCGCCAACGAAGAATTCACCCGTGTGGCACCACTTCTTGAAGACGAGACTCTGGAGCTGGTAGGCGCGCCATGGGCAAAGGAAGGCATACTAAAACACAAGCGCCATCTTGAATCATTAGACAAGAAGGCCAAGGATAGAACGTGGAACGAGTCCTTTGCTGTAATTGAGAAGGGTTACATGCGTCTTTTCTCGTTTAGCATGAACTCGAAATCGATGCGACTCAAGAACAAATCTCGTCCTTCGGCCGGCAGTATTGTTGGCGGTGGCAACTGGATGGACAACGCTGAAGCATTGGACAGCTTCCTTCTTCGACAGTCGATTGCGAGCGCTCTACCTCCTCCGGGATACTCCAAATCCCGCCCACATGTATGGGCATTGTCGCTACCAACCGGTGCGGTTCATCTCTTCCAGGTCGGCACGCCAGATATTGTTCGAGAATTCGTTACTACCGCGAATTACTGGTCTGCCAGGCTCTCCAAGGAACCCCTCATGGGCGGTATTAGTAACATCGAATACGGCTGGGGCGACAATGTAATCAACCCAGCCCTGATCCCAAGCCGCGACAGCACTCCATCAACACAGCCAGGACACGTGCCACGCCCTAGCATGGCGAGCTCAATGCGCAGTTCGGTTGATCACGCTACTGGGACTATCAAGCCTAGGCTTCCTGGCGACAAAGTTGGCCTGTCCGATTGGACCCCGCCCACGCAGAGCATGATGGCCAGCAATCTGATGGAGGTGGATCAACTCAGGGCGTTGACCAACTATGTGAAGAACGTAGAAGAGGAACTTGCGCGCCATAACGAACTGAGAGCACCAATGCTCATTGCAGTAAGCTATAGATGTCCCTCAACAGATGGAACACTCACTAATCTTTCTAGTTTTCTCCGCGTCACCCTAACGCCGCGAAAGCGATGGCGAACTGGGAACGCAAGTCTTCCTACCTACTCAGAGAGATTGTCAAATTCCGAACCTACATCGACTCGCTCAACGCCGCGCAGACGCATAAAGACAAGATATATGCGCAGCGCGAGATCGATGCCGAGAACAACCCCGATGTGAATGGTGATGACGGACGGACTCATCCTTTGGCTACTGAAATTGATGGTGCGAACGAGCCTCTAAAAAGCTCTAAGCCCATCGCTGCCTGATTTTCTTTTTTGCATACTGACGATTGTGTGTTTTTGGATAGGACTTACACCCCTTCGGCGTACCGTGCGGCGATTGAGACTTCTCCATTCGTCGAGGACGAGACTTCGTGAGCGACCGCATTCGGTGGCTTAATTGTTAGTACCCACTTTGTAATTACCGCTTCCTTCGACAAGCCGCTTGATGCAGACGATCTCTTCTATCCCCTTCTTACGAACGCGCGTATCCTGGCCCATTCGGCTTTCTCCTTTGTCCTTCGGCGACCACGGTATTCCAGTTTACATTTCGCACCAGGAAGATTGTGCACGACGAAACGTAATGTACGACCGGTGGTTTAGCGATGTTTGTCTTCTCTTCCACTCCATCTACGGATAATGGCTGTTCCTTGCTTGAGGTCAAGGAAATTTGCCGTGGCGGATTTCTTATCTTTGTTCATTATATTCACGAACGGACGAGCTGCATATGGCGGAAGCGTTTGATATCGATATCCTTATAGATATTCTTCTTTGCATTCGGCAGGGAAGGAGATGGGGATGGAAAAGTAGACCTCGTTGTAATGATATACCCATTTTTTCCTGGCGAGAGTCGGAAATACTACTTTCATACTCGTGTTGGTGTCATCATTGTGAGATTATGGTTACATTCTAGCTACCATCGTTAACCCGTGTTTCTGAATTTTAATTTTCTTTCCTACCTTCCTCCCTTGGCATATGCGTGAAAGATTTTCGTGGACATGGATGGGCTACATACAGGGAACAGATTACCCAAAAAAGAGTTCGAGATGAGTAAGATTTGCTAGACCGCCTGTCCGATGCTAGCTATTTGGAACTCTGATACGGCCGACGGGGCCCAACGGCTGACAACGTTACGCACGCTTGTTTTTTTTTCATTCAGCCTCATGTCTGGGCGGCGATTTGGTGCGGGTTTTAGGTAACGTAGTTACTATTAGATATGTTGATGGGTCGGCGATTCGCCATTGGGGGGGGAAAAGTAAAATAAGAAAGGAGTGAATAAAAGAAAAGAAAAGAAAAGAAAAGAAAAAGGGGGCGGAGGACTTGTGCTTGAGAGCAGAGGAGATGATGGGTGGGAAATTGGGCAGAGTTACTGTAACGTTATTGGTATGAATGAACATGTTTGGGTGCCTTTGATGAAGATGGATGGCTCGGTGATTCGATGGATCGGTGCTTTGCGACTACGGGGGGGGCAGGGGGCCGGAGTTATACAGTATCTCATCGTACATATGACGGAGGCATAAAAATAAGTTGTTTTTCGCGTGGGCTTGTTGGGTTTGCGATGATGGTGCGATATCGGCGTGCGTGGCATGGCTTTTCAGCCTCATTGTCTTGGACATTTGGGGATCGGGCCGTTTTGGGAAATGGGGTTTGAGCGCGAGGCTCGGCGATGCCACCGTGGTAATGTATGGAAATAGGAACGCTCGAGCTGGAAAGTTCCTGTGGTTGGGGCTGTGGCGGTGCTTCTGTTTGGTTTGGTTTCTAGAGGTGGCGCAGACGGATTTGATGGCACGATGCAGTCATTGGGTTGCGTTTTCTCCTTTCTCGCTGCTCTGCGCTGTAGTGGACATGGGGAATACTTGCATTATGATTGAGTTTTACGTCTTACGGTAGATAGATCAGCTGCTGGAACGAGAAGAATTGATGATGGGGGTGATCTCTATCCGCCAATGATGAGTTCAAAGACGATTTCGAGGACTATGTTGCTGTAGTTCATGGCCCAATGCATACGGGGAACAGATAGGGGTAGACTAGGGATTGGGAAGTTCGAAGCCCATAGTGGTGGCTCAGATACGTTCCAATGCCTATTTTTCGACCTCGCCATTCATCGACGCCTGAGGGGGTATGCTCAACGCTCTCCCATTGGCCACCTGCACTGGCTGCAATGTTCATTGCAGCTCAAATGCAACCAGGGCTTCAATTCGTTCTAGAATGCAACTAGTAGGTCGTACAGAGATGCTTGCAAAGCGTGGGATGCAGTCCCAATGGCACATGGTGCCTCGGGTTTGACCGTTCGCTTGCATACTTCTACGCAAGCCACCGAATTCCATTACCTGTGGGCTGGAACGCACCAAGAGCCATCGCTACAACTGTGCAGGGCTAGCGGGACGGGAAATGGGAAGGGAGGGCCGAAACGGGAAAGCTGGAGGATGCACGCGGTGGCGCTTTGGGATGGGAGGGAAGTCGACGAGCTGTGATTGGAGGTGGAGGGCTGGCCAAGAGCATGTTGGTGAATGGGGGAATGCAGACCCTGGACGTCTGGCTGAAGAGAAACGAGAAGAGGGTGAGCTTGGCAAGAGCTTTACCGCATCTTTGCTGGCCGTGAGACGCAGCGCTCTCGACCTGGACATGCCTTTTGCAGCAGTTCGATGGGGTACGGCACCGGGCTGCAGAGGGCTCACCGTGGTGGGTTCGGCCTGGCCGTGCAGAGGCCCTTTTGGACGTCCGCCTCGGCGAGGCTTGACGATGCGCCTATGCACGACAGACGGGAGGTGTGATGGTGCTTGGGGATCTCTGGGGCTCTGATTTGCTGCGTGGGCGAGCTCGAAGCGGTAAAGAGATTAGGTTGGGATGGCAGCACCACGTCCACGTATGCCTGGGGGAGATGAATCGCGACAATGATGCCACCATGTGCGGGCGAGAAGGGCATGGCGCGCTGCATCTGTGGCTGGGGGAGGGCGTGGAAGCAGTGAATGCACGCGGGCTCGTGAGGTTGCTTGCGTTTGCGGTTTGTCGTGGCTCGAGTGCGGGACATGCATCCCCATCGTTCGCCCGTGGGCCCTCACCACCACGACGCCCTCGCCGACCAGACGCGTGCCGATTCCCGCCAACCATCTCCACCCCTTAAGCCGCCATTGCTCTCCCGGCGCTCCCTCCTCTCTTCCCTCGTGCATTCTCCCTCGCGACCCGGACAGTAACGCTGCAAGCTCGGGCGCTGTCATCTTTCAGCCCTACTTACCACCCAACCCCGCTGCGCATCTGGGCAGCAAATCTTTGACGTCCTCCGCCGTCAGCCGCATTCTTAAAGAGCACGACACACGACGACGATCCGCCTCCCATCGCATCCGTCATCACCACCGACACCCCCAGCCTCAGCTCCACCTCCAGCTCCAGCTCCTGCTCTATCCTGCTCGCCTGCCCACGGCCGTCCCGACCTCGGCTCCTCCCTCTCTGTCTGCACGCGCGGCCACGCCAGCACCCTCGACGCAGACATGTCTTACTACCCAGGCCAAGGGTACAACGGCGGACAGCAGCAACCCAATTACGGCGGCCAGAACTACGGCGCTCCGTGAGTGCCGCTTCGCGAGTTTGCCCTTCCTCGAGCGGATGCTGACAGGTCCAGGCCACCGCAAGGATATCCACCACAGCAGGGTTACGGTGCTCCGTGAGTACAACACGATGGGAGAGTGTGGTTGCTGAGCAAATGTTGACGACGACAGGCCACCCCAACAGTATGGCGGCTACCCTCCATCTACCTCCCCGCAACCTCCGTACAATGGCGGCTATGGCCAACCGACCCCGCCGCCACAGCAGTATGGATACCAACAGGTGGGTCCAAGCGATGAGTGGAAGCCGGCGTGAGCTGGACTGATGCATCACACAGAGCCCGCCACCGCAGCAGTATGGATACCCACCGCCAAGCCAAGCACCTCCTCCTCAAGGCCCTCCACAATTCACTCGCCCCGGTAAGCCATCCGCGCTAGCGAGAGACACTCCAGCTGACGATGAATCTAGGCATGATGCCCACAGTCAACAGCAACCAATGGACACATGGCAACCACAGTGCGCCCCCTCCACCACCTACCCAACCAATTAACTTTGGTCCAGGCGCCCCCAATGGCTACGCGTTCCAGTACTCTGCCTGCAATGGTAGACGGAAAGCCCTTCTTATTGGTATCAACTACTTTGGCCAGCGGGGACAGCTCAGGGGTTGCATCAACGATGTTAAAAACATGAGCACGTATCTAAACGGCCACTTTGGGTACAAGAGAGAGGATATGGTGATTTTGACCGACGACCAGCAAAACCCCATGAGCCAGCCTACAAAGGCGAATATATTGAGGGCAATGCATTGGCTCGTGAAGGACGCCAAGCCGAACGATTCGCTCTTCTTCCACTACTCAGGTATGCATCAATAACTCGTGGGTGACATTGGCACAGTGTTGACGACGAGATTAGGACACGGCGGCCAGACAAAAGATCTGGATGGCGACGAAGACGATGGCTATGATGAAGTTGTCTATCCTGTCGACTTCCGCACTGCTGGCCACATCGTAGACGACGAAATGCATCGTATCATGGTCTCGCCCCTCCAACCTGGCGTGCGCCTTACCGCAATCTTTGATTCGTGCCACTCCGGCTCCGCCCTCGACCTCCCGTACATCTACTCCACCCAAGGTGTGCTCAAGGAGCCAAACTTGGCCAAGGAAGCTGGCCAGGGCTTGTTGGGTATTGTGTCAAGCTATGCGCGCAAGGATTTCGGCGGCATGCTTTCAAACGCAAGTGGGCTGTTGAAGAAGGTCACACAGGGTGGTGACGTACGCGAGAAAAATCTGAGGACGAAGACTTCACCCGCCGACGTCATCATGTGGAGTGGATCCAAGGATACGCAGACTTCGTAAGCTACTGATCTATTCTCAAATGATAGCAGATTACTGACTGTTGATGTAGAGCCGACGCGAGTATTGGGGGCGAGGCTACGGGCGCCATGTCCTGGGCCTTCATCACGAGCTTGAAGAAGAACCCTAACCAGAGCTATGTGCAGCTCCTCAACAGCATCAGAGAGGAGCTGGAGGGCAAGTATCAACAGAAGCCGCAGTTGAGCTGCAGTCATCCTTTAAGTGAGTTCATTCACTTCTCAGCTGACATTCTAAGTGCTGTTCTGATCACGCGACAGACACCGATCTCCTCTACGTCATGTAGACGCCTACTCCCTACAACCTATGGAGAAAATGAAAGTTGATACCATTTTTACGAAAATCATTATATACTAGCTCGAATACGCTGGACTGGATTGGGTTGGGTAGCGAATAGGGAGGGCTTAATAGGGATTGATTGATTGATTAAATAAAAGAGGGTTCACGGCTGCTGATGACTTCGCGTATACCGTTCAATTGTAAATATGAGAGGGGACATTCTGTTCAGAAGCGGGAATTTTTATAGGTTCCATCGCGATTCTTGATATTTGGGGATAGCCTTTGGTACAATGGCAGTAGTTGGTAAAACCAGGCCTGTTCATTCGAGAGTCTCTTGTGCCGTGACATGGGTATGTGTGTGTGTGTGTGTGTGTGTGTACCGTTTCCTAGGATTTCAAGACGCTGATTTAGAAATTGTATCTTTTGACACTTGGGGAGCTATAATTATTGTATGGCGAAACGGGCGATCGGCAGGGACCCATATGGAGCGATACTAAGTATACTATACAACCCCACCCGTTCTTTGGGGAAAGGCTTTGGGAATCACGGGGGCTAGGCTAGACCTAAAGTCGCCACTTGTAAGTGTAGAAGCGCCTTTGAAGTTGATTTGCATTACATTAAACCCGGGAAGTCGCACTATTCATTCTTCCAAGAAGCAGAGCGCCCTTTTTCATCGAAAGGAAATCTTGATACAGGAGCTATCATGCAGTGATCCATATGCAGTCCACCGCCCCCATCGTGGAAGTACTATACACGTTTTCGATTCGGCCCCACGTCGACTCGTCAATTTGTCTCGCCATCAATCGAGCGATCAATACCCTTTGGCCTTGGCCTGGCCCTTTACTTCCTGCGCCTTGCCCTTGGCCTGGCCCGTGACTTCGGACGCTTTCCCAGATGCCTCGCCGGAGAGCTCAGATGCCTTTCCCTTGGCCTCGCCGGCGAGCTCGGAGGCCTGACCTTTGGCTTCGCTGGTGGAGTTGGGGAGTTTCTCTTGGATTACTTTGGCGGCTTGCTCTGTGGGGGGGACATGTCAGTCACGGGATGGTCGTGGTGTATGGATGGTGCGGCGGTGGGAGATGGGTTACGTACCGCCAGTCTCGATGCCCTTGACTGCCGCGTCCGAAATTGTCCGGTCGACTACCTTCGCGGCATCCTTGACCGTCTCCACGGGGCTCTTGCGAACAATGGGCGAGGTGCTGAACAGGCGGGCCTGGCGGGCAATGGCGGTTCGGAACATGGTGATTGTGTGTGTGGTTGGTAGGGTTGAAAGGCGGGAGTTCAATTGGATATTTGCAGGGAAATGGAGGTGAGTGCGAGGTACGAGGGGCGGTAGAGGGGTGAGCTTTTAAAGAGAGCAAGGCGTGTGTTGCGTTATGGGCAAGCGACCAGCGCGATGACGTCGTTGCAGCATCACAGGAATCGGAGATGGGTGGCCCAAGCTCCCATTCATCCACATACACACATCTCAGGATGTTGCACCAACATTGCTGATCTACAGCTCGTTCTGATGGTAGGGTTGAAGAGTTCTGTCTTGTTTTGCTCACGGATGGGTTGGGATTCTCATATTGGGTCAGGTCAATTCAAGCGCGTCATGTGATCAGGGGCCAAACCGCGTTGGCGCGTCGATCCTGGGAGCATTTACCTTTGCACCCGATCCACACATATCGATCATGTTCGAGCTTTATGCTAGTTAGTTGAAATTAGCATCAAGCAGATGAAGGCCCTTATCCTAGACGAATTTCCGCCTCGAGACTATACCTTTCCCCGGCCTAAGATACGGGAGGCAATCTATGGCTTCGAGAGCTTTGATTATACCGTAGGAGACCACAATGGACGATATTCTTAACGTGTTGGTACAAAGGTCCTTTGGCCGGGTCACTTTCAGTACAAAATCCCAGAATGAGCAGGATTCGAGTGAGTGGGCCACAATTGATGCTGTGAATCAAGCTTGGGATTTCCGAGTCAAACAAAATCCCACGGGCTATAAACATCCGGTCCAAAGTGACACTTGGGCGGTCCTGTAACGACTCGCACAGTCTAGTAACAGGGATCAGGAGTACGACTATATTTCAAGGCTCAATCCCAACACAGCAAGGGGCAGAGCCAACGCTCTCTACCAAGAGTTTTGTAGCAACAAACGTAGAAGGTGATATCCAAGGTATCTCGCGACGTCCTTATGAATTCTCGCTGTATCATCGACCCCTCTCACGAGCCCGGCTGATTCCATCGAAATTAAATAAGAATGGAGGCCCACGGAGGAGAAATTCTTACACGACACCGGACTCGGATTGATCGGAGATGGTTATAAGGAAATGGCTGCTGGGGTAGCTTGACCAACGAAGCGAAAGTAATCGAGACCTTACTTTACCAAAAGACTATAGATCTTCTTACTCGAGGGATACACACTTTATCGACTGCCGTAGGGTCGCAGGACGATATTCACAGATGATATCTGCAGAAGTGTGAGCCGGGGAGGAAAAGCAAAGGAGAGGAATGCGGGGCAACGGAGCGGGTACTTGTTGCAGGTCTCCCTTCCCCGCAAACATCATCCAAACTCTATTCCGAAGTTCCGAGTTCGGGAATATCATCTATCGTCACTACTTCCAACAAGACAATTGAGAGATCAGATCCCACGTCTTCGATCTCCTCATCTACCGCCGACAACAACCGTTTCCCAAACCAGAGTAACAAAATGGCGTCCAAGGCAGAGATTACGCTCGCATTCGACGCATACGGCACCCTACTCTCAACCGAGTCCATCGCCCGCCAACTAGCCACCCACTTCGGCGCCGAGAGAGCAGCAAAGATGGCGCAAGACTGGAGGAGGTACCAACTGGAATACACATGGCGACTAAACAGCATGAGTACGGGCTGCCAACCCAATCCTCCAAACCCACCCCCCCACCAAGCACTGCAACAAACCCACCAACGCATCCCCCAGACAAATACGAGCCCTTCTCCAGCGTAACCCGCAACGCGCTGTCCCACGCCCTCGCCGAGTCCAGCGCGACGCTCGCGCCCGCAGACATGGACGCCCTGATGGCGGCCTACGACACCCTCTCCCTCTTCCCGGACGCGGGCCCCCTCCTCGCACACCTCGAGTCCGCGCCGCACATCCACCCCGTCATATTCTCCAACGGCACCGCGGCCATGATCGCGGGCTCGCTCGCGCAGTCGGCCGATCTGGCGCCCCACGCCCACGTCTTCAGGCAGGTCGTTGTCGTCGAGCCGGTCGAGAGGTTCAAGCCGTGTGCGGAGGTGTATCGGTATCTGTGTGGGGAGGTGGGGAAGAGGGGCAGGGAGGGCGAGGTGTGGCTTGTGAGCTCGAATCCGTTTGATGTTGTTGGGGCGAAGGCGGTGGGGATTCGGACGTGCTGGGTTGATCGGAGCGGGGTGGGGTGGGCGGATAGATTGGTTGTAGGGAGCGAGGGGAGGCCCGATTTGGTGGTCAAGGGGTTGGATGAGGTTGTTGGGGGGATTGAGGGATGGATGGGTACGTAAAGCGTAAGCGCGGATATCGGTGATGGACAGGATTCGCAGTGGAAGGCGTAGGTATGGGTGCGTGAGCATGCTGGGGCGATTCTCCTCATCATGGCTCAAGTCCGCAAGAGATATAACCACAATGTTATACTGCAGATTCCCCACTCTCTCTATCTATCCACATCAACCCCCCCCTATCTCC